>JBBNAE010000016.1:145000-195000 GCA_039657345.1 Stephania japonica | reverse complement strand
GTGAATGATTTGAAATTCGAGTTATTTCACGGAATGACACTCGTATATATTGAGCTCGTAATGGTACCTCGCAATTCAAAAGTCTCTCTACGGCTGAAGAATGAGCGTGTTCTTGGGCCATCGTAGAAACATAGATAGGGTCGACGACGGAACGAACAACGAAACTTTACGACAGCTTTTTTGTACACGTTCACTTGCATCACATACACAAGTGCTCTCTGAACCGTGCAATAAGGTCACCCATAACACGGCTCTCCCACTGGAGTTACCTTAGCCCCAGGCCATGCTATTCAATGATATTGGAATAATTGCAGCGTAATGTAACAACTAGTATTGAAAGCTAGTCCGCCTTTTTAGGGAGGGAAAGCGTTTCAATAGGAGCCCTACTTCCTTCAGTCGCAAACCCATTTCTTAGTCACCGGGCGGAGCGCACCTTTGGTACTTTGCTTATAGTCAAAGTGGGGGGCTTGCGCTTGAATTGAAGTAGCGCCTTTTTTTGAATATGAGTAGGGCTCCTAGGTAGCGGGTTCGTGGAGCCAAACCGAAGGAAGAGCAAAAGGAAGGTTGGGTGCTTGTGGGGCGAGGCCACCCGGCCTCGAATAGGAGGGGGGCTTAGCTCTGGATCCCCCCTGCTTGCAGAAATGAATGGATCAGAAGGGGGGCGGGGTTAGATTTCCGGGCCGGGCGGGAGGTGAAGGCCAGAAGATTGCCCTCCCGGTAAGGAAGAGGGGAAAAGGGTGCTGTCATCTATCTCGACCAGTTTCCCGAGGCGTTGGAAATCCAGACCGGCCCCCCCTTCGTTTCGCCAACAAAGAAGTCATCCTTGACGATTTCCCATTCCTTCCCTGCCGAGCCGCCTCTCTTCGCCATTCGAAGTACTACCTCTGCCTTCCCTTTCTATAACCCAGGCGCCCTCCTTTCCAATCACTAAGAAAAAATCCATACCAATCCAATCAAAGGCTGACTTCGTCTGTGATTTTTCCGGCCCCAGGGGAGTTTACTCGACCCATTCCCCAGTCTCCCGCACTGCTCAAGTAAGTGTGCGACTCCGTATGAGGACCTCCTTCCCTTCTGCCCACTCTCCGTTCACACGGTTCTCAAAGCGGAGGAGGAAGGGTGTAAAGAAGGTACCAAGAGCCCTCTGTCCCACACATCTATCCAGAAGCAAGTGTAGTTCACCGGTTCCACCGAATGCTCCTATCTCTCGGCAAAGATCGTGTGAGTGTGCAGTTATGCTTCGGATGCTTCGCCATAGAATAGATCGACCCAGTTCCCGTTCTTTGGAGGTGCACTCGCTTTGTATCTCCGACACACAAGGAAGGACGCGGTGGGAAGGAAGCAGCCCTAGCCTCTGTCCGGCCGATCATTCCGCTGGCATCTCGCATTCACGCCCCCGTTTGACTGCTGCTCGGGGATGTAGTTGTAGATACGTTAGTCTGAGTGGGTCGTTGGCTCCACCAGTTATCTCCTTCTACGACATGCTGTTGTCGTCGCCATATTCCATATGTCACTTAGTCATCTCTGCCTCGCTGCGGGTCAGCACCTCCGAAAGAAACGGAGGACTTCATTCAGTGACTCCGCGATCGCCCTCTGAACGATCAGAATAAGGTAAAGCTTGAAGATAAGTTTTGTACTCTATTAATTTCTCAGTCCCTCTAGTCGGGTGGGCGCCGGCCGGTCTTTCGGCCAGATCCCCCTAAAAACCGTACGTGCGGGTCTCCCCGCATGCGGCTCACGCCATTCGAGGTGGCCCAGCCCAGCATTCATTCGCAAATCCTGTAGTGAAATTGAGACTGCTCGACCTCGGAAGCTAATTCGCGTGTAGGCAGCGCTGTCTGTCGTACCGTTGACTCTATCTATTCATTGATCCAGCAAGCGGAGGCGTTAAGACGTAGCGAGCCAACATGCAAGCGTAACAATCTACGGCTAGCGCTCAATCCGTAGATTGTTGGCTTGAGCGCTAGCCGTAGATTGTTGCAACGAGCTTCTACACTCCTGACTCAACTCTAAATAGAAAGGCGTGGAGTTAGCGCTTTTGACTGAACTTAGACTAAAATCGGGGGTAGGGGCTGACGGCGCTCAGGAGTTGATTGTTGAAACTTTGGTTTCGTGGGTCAGGTTTGGTGTAGCTTTGAGTCATATTCCGGCTTGTAGTGAGAGGCCCTGACTACACTGAATCATACTGTAGGCAGGTCTAGTGTAGCTTTGAGTCATATTCCGGCTTGTAGTCACGTTCTCTTTGAATGTAGGACCGTGCTTTGACTACACGTAATGAGCATTAGAAAAGAGTGGGGTCCCGTCAAGTTTCATGTAGTGTAGTCAGGCCGTAGTGCGCTAGCTAGCCCTGGAGTTTTTCAGCTCCCTCTTTTTCCAAGAATTCATGAGCCGCTCGGAAAAAGCCTTCCATTTCCGTCAAATGACCCGGCCTCCCCTGGCTCTTCCACCGTCCGGGCTCCCTTTCCTTCCTATGCTATGCTCCCCCGGCGCAGGCCTACCACACTTCGCGCCTGCGGCGTTTTCGCCAGACGGTCTTTGCCAGTAGTGCCATCCTCCCCGCTGGCTGTATGGGCGGGTTGTCCCTCGCTGCTGCGTTCTGTTAGGCTATGGATTACAGGAACAAATGTAGTTGAATGGGACAGCAGGCGGGTTACACGTTCCACTGTGCCGAGATGTGAGGTGCAGGTGGTGATGATCACCCCGGGGTATGCGCTAGCGCCCTTGACGGGCACTCCAGGACCCGCCAACGCTCGTGAAAACCCGGGTCGGTCGGTCCTCCATTCATCCGACCGGAGGTGTGGATAACGAGGCCACCCTCACAACCTTCTCCCTTCTGTCCCTATTAATATTTCTAAGGTAGGGCGGTTCGCTTGAGTTGCTCAACCGCCCCGCCTTTTGCCCCGTGCTCATGACGCGCTACGGAACCTCCGCCGTGCCGGGGGACCGGACCAAGCAGGGCATAGCTAGCGGCATAGGAGCCGACTCGGCGTCAGCGGCTTCGTGCCGCACTGGAGTGATCCAATATGTGGTTCCGCACGTTCCACCACTTCTCCGTTCATTTCCAATACTGATCGTGAAACACCATGAGCAGCAGGATGTTGAGGTCCGGAATTCGAAGTGAAATTTTTTATTTGCCTGTTCCTAGTCGTCATGGGAAAGAAAGGCTGAAATAAGAAAGAGATTATTCCCTGAGAGCTTGTCCAGTACCACCAGTACCAGAAATGCATCTCCTTCGCCCGCACGCGATAGCTATACCTGGCGCTGGCGGTGCCGCCTTGCATGCAAGCGAAGCGCTATTGGCGGCAATAAAGAGCCTCACTGAGCGATGATTGATGCAGTCAGTCAGTGCCCTCGATTGTTCCAGAGAGAAGGATCATGGCGCCCCAGAACCGTGACATCCAGCAGCAGCATCTCCTTGCGTGCGAGAGACTTCTATGCCAGCCGTTATTCCCGGCTCTGTTATGAAAGAAAGCGGCAGCTCAAGCAAATCTCAAGCTTAGTTGCTTTTTGCTTCTGATTCTTAGCCAACCAACCACTTGGTACCAAGCAACCGGTTAACTGTTGCGCTTTCAAAGTAGAAGAGCGGTCTCTTAGCTTAGAAAGAAGTGGTAGTGTAAGAAGCGCGCTATCCTCTTTGTCTTGAAAGAAAGTGAGTAAGCGTAGCGAAGCGTATACGTTAGGTAAGTAAGCGGCGTAATAAGCCGGCCTTTTTAGAAAGAAAGTCCCCAATGGAACTAGAAAGAAAAACAAGTCATCGGACTTGTCCCGGAATAGAACATATGATTTCATGAAGTGGCTGGCGTGGCGAGAAAAAGAAGTGGTTGGTCCCATGCACCATGCCTGCTGCCTGCTCTTGTCATGCGGGCCCCCCACGCTGAATAACATAGGGGCTGTTTGCCTTTGGAAAAGATGGGGAACACCAGCTCGCTGACCCCTCTATTCCTATGGACGACCAAAAGCAGGGTGCTCTCTCTTACTGGGCGTATAAGACAGGATTTGCGGCAGTCAAGGTCTGTATAAGTGATCAAATTGGCGCCCTTGTACCTGTTCTAGTTCTGGCAGGGCTCCTGTTCCATCTAAGCAGGGTTCGACTGAAGGAAGGGCAACGGCAACCGTTCAGAATGCAAGGCGTGTGTGGAAGCGAGCAGGCAGGAATGAAGGCTGCGAACGATACACTTAATTTACCACCTGGTGTAGTGGTGCTTCGACCACAGAAATCAGGAATATAGAAAGAAAAATTCGATGAGAAAGAAAAGAGATACCTAAAATATTCTGTTATATATGAGGAAGCTTCAAAACGTCAGGTATGTCGAATCGCTTGACCACACTACATCTGAAGAATGCAAGCAAAATCAGGTTTGAAATATGCATTGCATGCACGGTCCTACATGAAACTTCAGTGTTCCGGAATTCCATCTAATGAACGGACGACTTCAGTCTCATTACGTGTAGTCAAGGCCCCCATCACTACAAGCCCACATGAGACCTAAATCCCCCTGACTACACGTTTCAATATGCCCCTCTCACTACAAGCCGTGGCGGGGAATACCGAAGCCAGCTTCTACACTCCTGACTCAACTCTAAATAGAAAGGCGTGGAGTTAGCGCTTTTGACTTACTTTACTTATAGGAGCGCGTTAGCGCCCCCTTATCAGTCAGTGGCGCGTCAGCGCTCAGGAGTTGATTGTTGAAACGCGCAGGGCGCTTTGATTATAGTAGTGCTTGTTGGGTTCGTTCCGTGTAGTCAGGTTCTTTCTTATCTTTCTTATAAGGCTGAGCCGTATCTTGCTGCCTTGGAACTTGATTCACGTAAGTGGAAGGAAGAATGCATGAACCACGGCAGAGGAGAAAGGACGGATCACCTGCCGATCTTTGATCCAACAAAACTATACCAGAAAAATGGGATACAGATTAACCGGCACAAAAGCCATCTCTATCAATCTACGCTCATTGATGAGACGGCGACATAGAGAAGAAAGTATACCGACCGAAGATACATACGGTAGGTGGGATTGAGGATGGAATCGAATAGCGAATGCACTTGCGGTTAAGACAGGTCCTGCATCTCCTACCTAATGCAATTAACCGACCCGGCATCTCTTTCGTTCAATAATGCCAGAGCTGATACACTACTGGTTTAAAAAGACACTACACTTGGAGTGAACGAGCGCTGCGGTAACGAGCCGTAAGAAAGAAGGGCATTCCTTCCGCCGTCATTGACGTGGTGAGATAGATAGACGTCCAATCCTGCAGCAGCTAGTTGCTCGGTCTGTCTGATCTCACACTTCAATCAACCCCTTCGTACTTCGATCCAATCAATCGATCGATCCAGAGGCTAATCTCTTTTGTTTAGGCCGGTAGCTAAAAGAAAGTCCCCGCTTTCTCTTGAACAAGGGAAGGGCAGCATAGCATTAGCTTCAATTGAACAAGCTCCACCTTGAAAAAGAAAGGTGGTAGGCCGAAGAACCGTTGAACGCTTCAACTTGGCCACTGAATAAGGCGAAGGCTGGGCGAGAGACTGGGCCAACTTACTGCTTACTGCCATGCCATGGTTGAAGCTTTAGGCTCCATAGACGGAACTTTTTATTAGGTCTTAGGGAGGGGAGGACACCACTCAGCACCTAAGGTGGGGTTAAATGCCTAACAAAAACGGCCAAAAGAAAGGGGGGGGGGCGAACGAAAGAGATGTGTGGCTGAGGGGACGAGAGAAAGAACGCATGCATGGAGATTCTATTCTTTCTGTCGGAGGTTCGAGAATCTATGAAAGGACATCTAAGGCTAAGGAAGAATTCAAGGAAGTCCATTACTGAGAGAAGTGGTGATCTCGTCTTGCTTGCTGGGAGAGAGGAAGTTTTGAACTCACTCGACCGCCCCCTTGATCCTAACCCTCGGAAGTGCTTTGAAGGACCACCTTTTCCAGCCAGATAGCGAGCGATCACTCAGCAATGATACCGCCGGCCGGGAATGAGTACCTATCCCTTACGGGAATCGAACCCGTGTCTTCGACATGAAAAGACGATGTCCTAACCACTGGACGAAAGGGACAAAAAAGCCATTCTTCATATACCTCAGCTCCGAGAATAGAAGTGGTTCGTTTTGTTTCTATACGCAATTCAAGATTTCGTTTGTGTTCATGCCCCCCCTTCCCTCGATACATAAGGCCCCGCTCCATTCTAGTCTAATTGAGTAGTATATTGTTTGTTTGATAAAGGTGGATAAGAATTGGATCAAACCTACGAGATACATGAGGGGGGAGGGGAGACGATAGTGTCCCCGACCGGTCCAAGGGTGTCTATGAAGAGTACATAGAATGAGTGGAAGCAACCAACAACGCGTGTAAGCTCAGAGCTTACAACAAGAGAATCCCGAATTCGATATCAAACTATGCTTCTAAGTCAATAAAAACAATAAAAAGAGCAATCACAAGAAGACGGAATGGTGATAATCCCGAGAAAGATAAAGATACATCAGAGATGAGTGGGGGAGGGATATGTATTTGGAAGGAACCCTGAAAGAAATTTGGAAGAATGATGAAGTAGGAATACAGAGGTAAAGATGCAGATAAAGTTTAGTAAAAAAGTCAAGCGAGGGAACGGGTCAGAACTGGGCCTTTAGTTCGGCCTTTCACTCGTACCAGGTGCTTATCGAGCGAAAGGCCGACCGTTCTTTACATCTTCCATCTTGGTCCGCCACCATACCATAGCTTCCCGTCGCCATCCAGATACATGGCAGCTGCTCGCACCGTACTGAGTTTTGATTCCGGCTTGTAGTGATAGGGGCATATTTAACGCTTCCTAATGTGCTGTGCCAAAGTACTGCGGAATATCCCACAAGTCGTTATCCAGGGCCCTTAGGCACTCCATATGCGTCAAGATCTGCTCCGTGCGTTCCAGAATGCTTTCCCGTCGGGTCTCCTCCACAGTACTGGCCTCAGGATTTCCACTAGCCATGACTTGATCTTTGAAACCGTGCTCTGATACCAACTGTCACGACGTTTCCTCAAGTCATCAAGCATCGTGCCGGTCCGCTGCAGCAGAGTCAGCCTTCCCTTTACACTTAGCCACTTGACCCCGGCCACTTGCAAGAGCACACACACAAGGCAACCAAAAATCTAACCAAGCCACAGAATTCGAAAGAGAGACCAAGCCTTTAAAGACAAGACAAGAATAGGCACTGTTAATGAGCTCTACTTCTTCTGTTTACTAAAACATGACAATAGGCACTACTATACACAGCACTCTACTATAAGATAAGAAAGACTCAGACTAATAGAGTCGTGGTGTGTATCTCGTCTAGTGCCTGTTGAGATAGACCAAGTAACTTTCCGCAATAGCCAAGCAACCGTCTGAGTCACGAAAGAATCATACGAATCAAGGTGGGTGCAGATGTTCTGTTCTCTTGTCTATTTCTAGTATCTTTTTTTTTTCGGGTTCTAACTTGTCGATTGCTAATAGGAAGTAGGGACGGCTTCCTGTTTCTTCGAGTCGTTTTACAACCTTCAATCTTCCATTCTAAACACTGTCAAGTTTTGTTCTGTCAAGATATGCCGCTACAAATCGTGAATAGATTCTATCTTCTTTTCGTCGTGAGAAAGGGCACTGTGGTTTTTTATAGCGCGGCACCATCTTGTTTCCGAACATGATCTACAGTTGTGTGATTCATATAAGCTATGTGTTTTCGACAGCTAGGGTCAAGTGTAGTTTACTACACTTGACTGCATGTTTCGCTTCAATCATTCCGTTATTGCAATGCCGTTTTCGCATACACAAACAGTGGCCTGATGGGTTTTGATTCGTTAGACTAACGTATGAATATCCGATTTGGATACGTTCGCTTAACACACGGAATGAAAGGAGCGGAGCCACTCGCTGACAAATCAAGCCCTTGATCCTAACCCTCGGAGCGAAAGTTGGGATTCACACGCACAGCCTTATCCTATGAGTCTGCCTATGCTACGCGCCTGCCCTTGAGAGCCTTTCCGCTGGTTCCCTTCGTCGGCGTCATTGAACCTCGTTAGCATTTCGAAAAGAATTGGAGGCTCAAAACGAATGGTCAAAGGAATTGATGATTCGTGTTTAGTCTCCGATCTTCGCCTAGTCTTAGAACCTGCACTGTAGAGAGGGGAACAAGCACCTCTTTCTGCCGCTCCCCTCCCAGATGTAGGTCTTCCTGGAAGTGATAACACTGCTGCCCGACAACTAACCCGGTCACTCCCCGTCTTTATCCTAGACGCCACTGGTACTATTCATCTATATATGGATCACTCCTGCTTTCTCCCCAATGGAATGGTCTGGACCCTTGCGAAAGGACCTATAAATCCGACGACCTTGACTGAAAAGCTCCCAATTAGGTCAGTAGCTGGCCGAGTAGCTGATAGACCAAATAAGCACAGTAGCTGTTTAGAGCCGAAGGAGCGGAGCCACTCGACCGGGTCGGAAGGCTTTCAGTTTCAGAGATCACTTTTCTCAGGCCAAGACCGTAGGAATAAAAAAAACCACTTCTCATTCAGGAGCGGGAAGGGAAAGATGAATAAAGCGGTCATCGAGATCTTTACAGAAAAGAAAAGCATTACAAAAAATTAAAAGCCATGAACAAAACAAAGGGGATTGACTGAGAAGTAGAGCTAAGCGATCTATTGAATGAAGGGCAGGAATGAATGGACCGATTGATTGCCCCAGCTCAAAAGGCAAGGGGGAAGATCAGTCTTGAATAAAAGAAGAGCTATCGTGGACGGATAGACCACTTACCAGAAGAAAAAAAAAACGAATTCCTTGCTCTACTAGTAAAGTAGAAATGAAAGTAGATGGTCCTAGGGACCTTAAAAGAATAGAGCATTCTATTTTACAACATGTGAGTGGCCCATAAACTCACTCTCCTTTTGTGGACTCACACTAATAAACCTCCCGTTTTGGACTCGCGCGCATAGAGCGCCTCGCTTTGAACTCAGAAAGATGGGCGTAGACTCGAACTCATTTTCATGGACACGTAGGGGAAGCAAAGAAGGTATATAGCGCCAAACGAGGCTAAGAAGAAGATAGCATTAAGGAAGAGAGCAACTACGAGCGATGAAAGCGGAAGATTAAATATGAATAAAAAAAAGAAGGACGCAACAAAATGAAAGATGAGAGCTGCTAGCAAGCGGAAGCGCGGAACTAAGCAAGCAAGTCGAGTATAAGCAATTGATGAATTGATTGGACTTCGCTCTAGCCGAGGGAGAAGCAGAAAGCAGTGGGAGGGGCGGGGATATTACGAAATTCATTCGTTTGATTTACCATTTTAGAGATTGAGATTCTAGTCTCCAGAAGACCAATGGCTGGAGAGATTCGAAATGGAGGAGTAGAGAAGATCAGATCTACTATTAAAACAGAGAATAAGTTGACGGGACATACCAAAAGAAAGATTTACATAGAAAGAAAGAACTAAATAAAAAAATGCGTGCCCTAAAACGAAAAATAGGGGCTTCAATATCCAATCTATTTCGGCAATACACCACGGCTAAAGACGTACCGAACAGAAAAACGGATTGTAATAGCTGGAATTTGCACAGGTCTCACAATGAATAAGGGCCTACTGAGGGGACTACACGTAACCAAGCAAGGGAACAAGCAGCGGAAGAAGCAAAAGGCCGAGCAGCGACTAGCGCGGAAGAACAAAGTAATACCCTAAAGACCGGACCTCTCGAAAGCATTAAAGGATAGCCATCTAAACGAAGAACTATTCTACCGGAAAGGGACAGAGCTCAAACAACAACAAGAGAATTCTCTAAAACCGAAAAAGAACCCGAAGCCAGGCTGAGCGCCTAGCGCGAAAGAACAATCTACGGCCGAGCGCTGACGCGCCACTGACTGATAAGGGGGCGCTAACGCGCTGTAGTTTTCTTGCACCTCTCACTACAAGCCGGAATCATCAGAACTAGGAAGCAGTGCGCCTCTCTGATAGATTCAAACAGTCTAGTTACTAGTTTGCGAGACTACTACTATTTACTCGTGTCCCTGACCAAAGGGCCACTTCGTTCATGTTTCAACAGTCACTGTAGTCTCGGATATCTGTATAGAAGTGAAAAAACGAGTGCTAGTCTTCGAACTAGTTACGTATATAGTAGATACGTAACTAGTTCTGTATTCGTGACTACTTGTTTAGGGCGCTCCTACTTCTGTTAACTATGACTTTCATCTGTTCACTCGAGACTACTTCGTCGGTTTTGAGGATTCTCACCACAAGGTAGCTGTTCTCTCGTGTCCCTGACCTCTGGGACACTTCGTTCACTACTGTCGAGACTACTTCTTGTTTATACTACACTACTAGAGCAAGTACGCCCACTAGTTGATAGGTAGTAAACGAGGAGCAAGTACGCCCATGAGTTGATAACTAAACTAGACTTGGGAGTGAGGGCCTCTCGGGTGAGGGGTCCGAACGGAGTAGTTAGTTAGTGTTGTTTAGCGAGCTGCTTCCGGGCAACGAATCGCCCTTTGGGTTCCAAGCCTGTCCTTCTCCTCTCTTCATCCCTCTGCACGCGTGCGCGTGTGGGAAGAGTGAGGAAGCGGGGGAGTTACGCTCGGGCCTCTCGGGTGAGGGGCCAAAGATGCGCTGGAAAGGATCTCGGTGGGGGTAAGGCGGAACGGAACATCCAGTCATTCATTCATAAATGGATCGGCCCGTATCAAAGATGGTCCGCTTATTAGCTTACTTATATGTATGCATCTCTCTTCTTACACCCCGGGAGAGGGATGAATTGCCCAAAGGAGTGAAACCGCTCGCCTTTAGTACTAAAGCCGGGAGAGGAGCTAATGGCGTAGCGTTCCGTCACGGAATTCTACTAAAGGTTAAGGAGCGAAGTCAGTGCTCTTCTCCTTGTTAGCTAGCGATTGAGTTCCCTGTCAGGTAGCTTCTCACTTATGCCTAGTTGGTAGTCTTCCTATCCGGTTGGGTAGGTAGTTAGCTCCTTATGTGCCTTTGTGTTGTCAGAGATGCCTTAAAGCAGTATCTGATGGAGCAGAGTGAAGGCCTCGGAGGGCGAACGGAGCGATTGTCCGGTGTTGTTTCCGGGTAAGCGATAACGCTCCTCTTTGTATTTAGTTCCGTGTAGTCAGGATGTAGGCTTGTAGTGATAGGGGCCTATTGAAACAACTCCTGACTTCCGGCTTTGCTTCGCTTCGGCTAGCGATTGGTATTTGTATCAGTGAGTTATAGCTCTTATATAGTTATATATGTCTTTATGCGATCAGAGCTGCCTTCAGGCTTTACACTCTGATGGAGCGGAGTGAGGGGGCTATTCTTAGCGGCGAGCGGAGCGGGCTAAAGGTGTATCAGTTGTCCGATATCGGCTTCGCCTTTTATCGCCCTTTTAGCAACTCCTTCCCTTCAGTCAGTAGTTAGCTATGGAGTGGCGTTGAGTATGATTCGCTTTGGCTAGCTAGCAGCGGTTGAACTCTCCCGTCGGGTAGCTCCGCCCTCGCCTTTGGCATTCTTCTTCCTATCGGATTGTTTAGTTCCTTTGGAGCTGCTTAGTGCAAGAAGGAGTTGGCTGCTGAGCGTTGACTCGGAGTGCAGTGAGGGGGCTCTGTGAGAGACCTGAGCGAAGCGCGGCTTAAGTACGATTCGCCTTGCTCGCCCGGTTGTTATCCGCCTTCGGCTTTCGCCTCTCATCGGTTTAGCAACTATAACCCCCTCTCCGCGGTCAGTAGTTAGCTGTGGAGCTCCTTAGTCAGAGTTCACTGCCAAGCGTCATCTGGCCCGAGCGTAACGGGTTGAAGTATGACTCTCTTTTGCTAGCTGTGTAGCTCCTGTTGGGTAGTGGAGCTACGCCTATGCGTTAGTGCTCTGCTCTGATACGGTAGTTTAGTTATAGCCTCTATGCGCCTCTGTGCTTTCAGGGTTGTCTGCAAGTCTTGACTCTGATGAGTTACGTGAAGAGGCTCTCCAAAGAGAGGCCCCGAACGGAGCGGTTGCTCGGTGTTGTTTCCAAGCAAGCGAGAACGCTCTTTCGGCTTCCTTCGCTACGCTTTGCCTTCCTTCGGCTTCGGCTAGCGCGTTTTAGCAACTAACCACTTTCCAGCTGTTGCTCGATCAGTGTAGTGAGGGACAGCTCTCGGGTGAGGGGCCCGAACGGAGCGGGGTTGCCAATATAAAACGCGCGGCCTTTTGGCCCAGTCAGCTTCCAAGCCGTAGTGCGCTAGCTAGCCCTGGAGTTTTTCAGCAGGAGCAAATGACTACGGCGATGAGGGAGTCAGTCAGTAAGTCAGTGAGTAAGTAATCGGAACCTGTATCGCTCCCCACCTTGGGACAGATCCTGCTGTGGAGTAGACCTTGGTCAACAGGACAGATCCGGCTTACGGTATGACCGAGTCTGCGGGAGGTTGAAACAACCCAGTCCTATCTATCTACTCCACGGGATAAAGTAGTTCGACCTTACTCAAGCTCCTGAAACTGGGATTTCAACTAGCAATTCGCGGGTTCCAGAACCGGGCAAGTCCGTCCCAACGCGATACCTCGCTCGACAACCACGAGAACGAAGAGTGTTGTTGGTTTGGTACGCCCCGGCCTTGTCCGGATACACTAGGTCAGCGAGGCTGACTTAATCAATCTAGGTATGCAACAGAATACTCAATCCGAAGGATGACCTAGGATCGGGTGGGATATATGTATGGGGGGAACACCGGTGGAATAAACTAGTTGCGGTGGGGCTTTATCATGGAGTTTCCCCCCGTCGACCATACCGGCTGCAGAGACTTCGGATTGGTTGGACCGAGAAGCAGTCGATTGGATTACTATCCCTTGATAGCATTCCCTTATTCGCCCGATCCGTAGGATTGAAGGAGGATTCCATGCCTATAGTTGCTAATCGCCCACTGACAAAAGAGGTAGGGTTCGCATCCATCACTATATTGACAAAGGAGGGATTCCTGTACATTTCTTTCTTTCGCTTGGCCGGCTAGCCACTCGGACTGCACCCCCTTCACCAAGCCCTAGAGCTGTTCAAATATGATAAGCGGATGGAAAAGATTAGACTTGCCACCTGCTATGCCTCGGGAATACGAATTTAGTCTCGATCCACCACAGCCATCGGTAACTAAGGTCCGCACCCTTCTCTGGAGCTTCTCATTCATTCACTCTGTATTCATGGAGTTCCGTCAGATTCCAAAGCGAGCCCTTCTGCTTTTTTCATGTAGGCTTGTAGTGAGAGGGGCATATTGAAAGTAGTTTATATTCATGGAGGACCGTGACCATGAAACAGGCTTCTACCATTCGACCAGATCTTATAGATTGTATTCTAATTATCCGGCCTCGAGCAATCCTTCTGGTCGGGATCGTGGTCCGTTGGCTGGTCCTTGTTTGGTCATAAGGATAATCGTTCTTATTAGGTCAGGGGCGGCCGGCCCGGGGGTTGCCCGCGATTGGTAATGGCACAACCAGAAGAGGGGTAGGGGATAAAAGGTTACGCGCTGGGTAGCGCAGCGCATCTGTTTCGGGTACAGAGGCGACGAGGGGTGCTAACCCGGCCACCCAACCCAGCAGGGCAGGGGCGGGCGGGCCGGCCATAGGTTCGAATCCTGCCACCTTTCTTGTGGATCATCCTGTGGTTACCGGATGATGGGAATAACAAAGCAGAAATTAAAAAATGAGCACGAAATGTCAATTAATTCATTCTATCATTATTTTTTTTTTCCAGGTCTTTTCGTTGCATTCACTTACAACAAGAAAGAACCACCAGCGTTTGGTGCAGCACCTGCATTTTGGTGCATTCTTCTTCCTTTCCTTGGTCTTTCGTTCCGTCATATTACTAATAACTCATCAAATGACAACGTATTAACCGCTAATGCACCTTTCTTTTATCAAATCTCAGGGACATGGTCTAATCATGAGGGTAGTATTTTATCATGGTGTTGGATCCCAAGTTATTATGGATTCCTTCTTTGTTACTGGGGTCGACCCCAAAGCCATAATGTCTCAAAACGAGGAGGCCATAGAGAAACTCTTTTTTGTTCCTTTGTCTCGAACTTCGTGAAGAACTCCATTCTATCTCTTCCTCGTTACGAACAAAAAACTGGGGCTGCGCCCCAGTTGTACACTCCCTTCGTTCTACGAACCCTTGTTGATTCTGAACTTCGTTCGCGAAGGAACCGCACTTTTTACGGGCCAGCCCTTTTTTTTTTTTTTGCGCCGCTTTCCCCTGGAAGGAAAATGAGCTTTGCTCCTCTGGGCGCTAGGCGCTCCCGTGGTTCGCGAGAAGGAAAAAGGACTCATCTTTTGTTGCATCTGCCACGAGATGAAAAAGAGAGAGCTTCGTCTATCGATGAACAGCGGATTGACTCCGCTGTTGGCATTGCTTTGTTTTTCTCTCCTTTCCTATCAGCGAGTTCCGATCCTTCTGTTCGAAATATCTTCGTTCGTACCGAACCGCTTGCAGAATCAAATCCTGTTCCACAAGATCCTATATCAGCTATACATCCTCCTCGCATTTATGCCGGAGACGTCGCCAGTGCTATGGGCTTTGGCTTATGTAGATCAAAAATGATGAATGGGATTGTGGCACTCCACTCGCCGCCAATGCAGAAGGATACCGCCGAAAAGAATGGAACGCTGCTTCGCTCTGCTGGATGCGTCGGATCCCGTATAACAAGTGAGCTCTTTACCCTAAAATTCAAACATGTGGGCGCAAAATGCTATCCTGCTCTATTGTTGCGTAGCAATAGAAGCCTGCTCATGCAGCTTCGGCGGCGCTTTTTCGCCTTCTCTTCGCTCTGGATAGGAGCGCTAATGGACACGGGGAGGGAGCAGGCGAAGCGTGTCGTTCGTAATGGAAAGAAAGATACCACTACTTCGCCTCTTTGTTGGACCGCCGGCGCGAACACAGTGGTCTCTGACCAGGACCAGGAACCAATTCTCATTTTGATCTTGACATGTCGGTGGTTTTTAACCGTAGGCATCTTGCCAGGAAGTTGGTGGGCTCATCATGAATTAGGTCGGGGTGGCTGGTGGTTTCGGGATCCCGTAGAAAATGCTTCTTTTATGCCTCGGGTATTAGCCACAGCTCGTATTCATTCAGTAATTCTACCCCTTCCGAATTCTTGGACCTCGCTTCTGAATATTGTGACTCTTCCATGCTGTGTCTCAGGAACCTCTTCAATACGGTCCGGATTGCTAGCTCCCGTTCATAGTTTTGCTACAGATGATACACGAGGAAGATCTTTATGGTGGTTCTTCCTTCTAATGACCGGCATATCTATGATTCTTTTCTCCCAGATGAAGCAGCAGGCATCGGTCCGTAGAACCTATAAAAAAGAGATGGTTGTGGCGCGAAGTACTCTTGTGAACCTACGTCCCGGGTACACTCGCTCGGCGCAAATCCACACGTTATGTTATGTAAGAATTGAGCTTATTGCTTTTTGGGCGGAAGCCCATCGTCAAGATCGAGCAAGTCCACGATTTAGCGAGGCAGATCCTTTGAAATAAAAAAGGGTCAGATTCTCCGTAAAATGGCAGAGCTCAATCACCAAAATCCTTTCTGGATGGAGGGAGCCCTTCTTCGAAACATAAAGGGTAATGAAATCTATCCTGAAGGGTTAGATGTATTTCGACTTAATGAACAAAAACTGAAAAAATTTACACTATTACCAACTATATCTGAAGAAACTGGCGGATTATCAATTATATTATTTGGATTTTTTTAAGATCCATCCTTTCTTTTAAGAACCGGACCAGACAATTTGAAGTTGAAGTTTCTGAAGAAGCGGGCTACTCCCCGAAAATGCCCTGCCCGTTTGTCGTTGGGGCTAACTTTCTTCCTTGCTCGTTCTGCTATCGGAGAATTATCCATCACCTCCCAAGGAGTTCCCCGGTCCGGTCCCTCCGCTCCACCGGGCTTTCCTTCCCAAGCCAAGCTACCTTGTAGTGAGCCGGCATCTTCTTCTTGCCAGAAACAGCGGTGCTTTTTGTTTTTTGTTTGATGTTTGTGCGTGTAGGTAGTAAGGAGATGTTTGAGATAAAAGCCCCGTGTCCCTTCTCTTCTAACTAGGAGAGAAAGCTCTGCGAGCTTCCCTTTTTTCTTTATGTGGATGGAACGCCCGTTGTTCCAAACGCGTCTTGGAGCAAGAACCTCCGCCCGGGCGGGCTTCCCTACTATTGGATCGCGAACCGATGCCGTATGGAAGACTCTAACCACTGAGTGAAGTGGGTCAATGAGAGTTCCTATTCGATCCATTTTTTTTCTTCTTCAATGGATCATTGCATTGCTATTCCATGACTCCCACTAGGTGTAAAGTGACCGGGGGTTTTCGCCTCTACTATGACTGCTTCATAGATTTCTGTCTTTCTGTTACGCGAAAGTATCACGGCAGCCGGCGCTCCGCGTTCATGATACTGGGGTGGGCCGCGGGCGGTCGATAATGAATCACATCTTCAGTTACCGGTAAGCAAGGTGGGCATGACTTTATAGCAAGACAGTCCGCGATCTGTGATGAAGGCAGTCTTCTCCTGGTCAGCTTCGTGCAGGGGGATCAGGTTGTAACCAGAATATGCATCCATAAATGTTAACAGCTCGTGTCCTGTTGTGGCCTCTACGAGCTGTTTTCAGTTTCATTCCGCTTTACGTGTACGTGATAGGCAAACAAAATAGGAAAGCTGTCCTTTGGGCAGGCCCTATTTAGGTCGGTGAAGTCGATGCATACCCGTATTTTCCCGTTTTTCTTAGGTACCGCCACGATGTTGGCCACCCACTCTGGATACTAAACTTCCCTAATGAAACCGACATCCAGCAACTTCTGTACCTCGTCCTTAACAGCTTCTTGCCATTCAGGAGCAATTCTTCGGGCTTTCTGTCGCACAGGAGGATACCTGGCATCCACATTCAGTCTGTGGCATGCCACTGATGGTCCTGGGCATGTCTTCGAAAGACCAAGCGAAGACGTCCCGGTTTTCCTTCAGGAAGGCGAGGTACTCTTTCTACCAGGCGAGTAAGATCTCTGTAAATGGAAGTATGTAATAATAGCTTATCGAACTAAAGAATACGCTGTGTCACTTCACTTGAGGAAGGGGGAAGCTATACTGTCTATCATCTAGAATAGGAAGGGAAGCGTAGCTGGCAAACCATGTCTGTGAAACAAGAGATCAAAGCGGCAGAAGAGAAAGGAAGGTGTGATTTCCTATTAAGTAAAGTTCAGAGGTTGCGCAATACAGAGCCCTACTAGTCTCCTCCCCTACCGAAGTCATTCTGTCTTTATTCACTAGTCATCTCATATCTTAGCTGAACGGTAACCGGCTTCGCGAGACCATTTCGGTCTACGCTGGAGACTTTATCAGTCCCTCTGGCTAGGCTCTTTGGGCCGACAGTTTCTCGATCAACTAGATGACGCATTTGAACAAAGACAGAACGAATCCAATCCTTATATACACAACACAATTTTGACTGATGCCCGTGTGGTGCAGACTCTATTTGAATGGGTATTCTTTTTACCCTAGTAGAATTACGCTCAGTCCTTCATCTTACTGACCAGTGCATATTCACTCAACCCAAGGCAGGAGATAACTTGGATTACCCGTTCTGCACCTGGATGACTGAATTTCATGCTTCAAAGCAGAGTTGAATCAGGCGCTATTTAGCCCTAGCACCGAACCCTAGAAGTGAACTAGTCGAATTCCAACCAAAACCAACCAAATAGGCTAATGAGTCCGCTGCACACTTTCTATATCCGTATCTCATGCCCCAGGAAATTAAATCATTCGACTGAGAGTTCCGATCCATGTACTGTACCTCTGAACTTTGACTCCTGACTTTACTTCGGAATGAGATGAGGGAAAGAATCCATATCTATCTGAGACAGCTGAAAATGACTACTTACTGCTTAAAAGCTTACTTTACCTACTTTAGATAAGAATAAATGCAGGTGGAATGAAATACGCAAGTGATTCTTCCCTTAATTGAAAAAAGTGCTTATTCCCAATGTACGTAAGGAAGGATGCTCCCAGAGAATAGTTGACTTCTTCCTTCTTCGGATTTTTAACTAATGGGGGGTTGAACGCTATGACCCTATAGCGTGCAATCCAGATTGGCCCCCCTCCGGAGGAGTATTATAGACCATGTAAAACGACATGATCCGGCTATACAGCTAACACCGTACAACCAGACCTTGCCGAGTCACACGATCAAATTCAACCTGGATTTGGCGATCAGTGACGCCACTAGTCTTATAGTGGATGGTTACTTCAGAGACGTTGCCTTCATTATAGACGACAACACCTCTGAAAGCCTTCGGCTGTGTCAGGCCAAAGGACTTAACTAAGAAAGCCTTGCCATCAGCACCGCCAAGAATGTACTCCTTAAATGGAGTATGTCCGAACGGAAGGATAGGGGGCCTCCAGTCCAGACCTCTTACAGCGATCATGTCATAACATTTCCAGAGAAGACCGAAACGTACAAGATTTTCATCTTTCTGCTCGATCTTCCAGGAATTAGTTACAACAGGAGCGTCGAAGAGTTCTCGGATTGTAACCGATGGGCTCCAGGCCTCCCGCCAGTACCAGAGGACGTAGCGAAGCCATTGAGTTACCCATCCTCGGAGTTGGGTGTACTCCTGGAACGTCAACTGTTCCTCAGAGAAGAAAACTTCATCTGGGTACAGATGTATGTCCCTAGGTCTCAACTCCTCACGGAGCTTATCAATAATGAATGAGACCCTTCAGATAAGGATTCAATGGGCGACCGCTTTGCTCTACCAGCAAAGGCAACCGAGCTTTTGTCCAGAAGGACCAGAACCTGTCAATTCGACGGCTCCTCCCGCTGTTGCCCAAGGATGCCAAGGCCCGATAACCAGCACCACCTAACCTGCAATACGTTGAAAAGCGTATTTTAGGATATTTCATAAGGACCCCGAAGAGTCCATACGGGTGGTGTGTATTCATCACAGACTTCACCGAAATCGGCGAGAGGTCTTTTCTTTTTCTTAAAGCGTGAATCCTAAAACGCTTGGAAAATTCGGCGCAACCCGTCTCGGAAATAAGGGATTTCGACCAAGAGATCGATACACCCAGATTTTATAGACCCCGGACATAGTCTTCGGCGACTTTGCTGTCAGCAATGACAACATCGTCCCCTAACACTGCATACCTAGTAAAGCGCTGCATCGGATATACCTGCTCCGCGCACCACCACACTAAAAGGTGATGAGTGAGCGCAAAGGGAGGCCACGATGAATGATATCCTAATGGTTGCCCCGCTACGAAACCCACGCACTTGCCCTTTGTGAAAGCAAAGGGAACGTTAAAAACGTTTTGAGCAAGGCAGGAATTTACAGTAGCGGATGCAAACGACCGATCAAACAAACATTGAAAGATTTCTGACATAAAGACTAAAGGCCACCTATCGGTTGCCGACTTTAGATCGAAACATGAGCAATGTTTGCTGCCAACTAATCTATCTAAAGGTGCGGTCTGATCGAAAGTACCATCCATAGGTATCCTCCGTAAGACCTTAGCTACCCAGTCATGGACCGGATGTAGCAGCCTTTGATTGATAGTTCCCTATGGGACCTTCTCTTGCCCCCCCAAAAGGGATCCCCCTTTAGAGGTAAATAAGGTCTCTAGAAGCTGTTCTTGATTTGGTTGTAAAGAACCTCACTGACGCAATATGTTATTGTTATTATATCTTATAAGTAGTGCCTATATTGTATTGTCCTTCTTTTCTTGCTGGAGTGCGCTAGCGCTTTTGTTTTCTCGCTTGTTCCTTTCGTGGGGGATCCAGACTATAGGAGGAAAATCAGTGCATTAGTCCGTAGGTTCCGCCTTGAAACCCGATCCAATATCCTAAATTTCCCCGTTCCATCCAAAGCTTTATACTACCTTCTCCTTACCACTCGGCTGGCATGATTGAAGGAGATGCCCCGCCCGCTTTTTGCCTGGAATCAAATCTATTCCTTTATGCCGGGTGGTGGAACTATCGATTCAATCGAAAGGCTAGGAATCGTCTTGTCGTATGCCGACACTACTACGACTAATACCTAAAGGAAGGGCAGGATATTAGATCTAGTTGATTGGCTGGGAAAGCTTTAGCGGGAAGAGATAGCACTGGCGAGTGACTTCAGTCGATAGCAAATCAAGTAGAGCTTTATAGGTAAAAGGACAGAATAGGGAAGGTCAGCTTATTCTAACTGGTTATAAAAATGGTAAAAGGGGTTTTCTAAATTCTAAATAAAGAATTGTCGAGAGAGAACAGAGCACAGATGAGAGCCTCCGCCGTGCGTCCCGTCGGCGCGTGAAGGCGCGTCCCGACGCTCTTCGACATTCTGAAAGCTTCTCCGGCATCGGCGTCAGGTCAGGTTTCCCATTCGGTGCTTCTTGTTTTGTGTTTTTTCTGCATTGAGTAGATCGCGAGTTGGGATTGGAACTTCTTTCTCCGTTCGATTCCTCCTCGTTCTCTTCCTCTGGTTCCTTTCTTCTATTCTGTGTTGTTGTGTTGGTTTTCGGCGTTTGTTTGGCATTTGGTTTTCTCCTGCTCGGTGGTTTCTCCTATGGCCTCCCCTTGTGGCCCGAATCCTAGCTCAGGCCCTGGGGTCTTGGTCGTAGACTTGGATGGTGCTCTGGGAGGCCCTGTTGATATAGCAAACAAGCGGGTTGATGCGGATCACTCGGAGCTGAAAGGAGTGAAGGGTTGCTCGGCTTCTCTAGCTCCGGTGGCTGGTAAGCATGGTGTGGTGAATGAGGCATCCTGGGAGTCCCTGGCCAAGGAAGAGTCAGGAGTGAGACGGCGTCGTCTGTCTTCTTCGCAAGATGTAGTTTATAGCGGTCTTACTCTATGGATGGTACTTCCGAACCAGAAAGCAGAAGAGCTAATTCGGATAGTGAGGGTCGGGTATAGAGCTACTACTGACAAGGAGATAGCACAATAGGGTCGTTACGAGGCGTAGTGTGGTTTTCTACTAGAGGAGTGATGAGGTGGGGACCGGAGGGAGTCTCTTAGCGTCTGCGCCTTAGTAAGAAAGTCAGGGGGGAGCTAGCCTTCTTGGCAAAAGAGGGACCGAGGGGGCTCTGAGTCTGTCCCTCAGGCCCTTTTCAGTCTTATTCGGTTACCATTTTGTCATCAGGGGTATTCTTGATTGGTTTTGTGCCTCGCCTCGGTGCACTCTTGGCATCGGATCAGCCACACCGCCTAGTGATGAAGGCTTGCTTCTTGCGTGCTTGCCCGTCGTAGTATCTATCCCAATTAAGTGCTCGTACAAATGACCTTACCAACCCAATTACCGTAATTCGCTTCTCTTGCTTACACCGTATACCGCTGCTCGGTCTCGTTAAGCAGCTTCCGGCTCGCTCTCGTACGCAATAGTGTTCTTCCTTTGATACCTACGCTTTGATGCCACCCACTGTAACCTCTGGCTGTCTTTCTGGCTGTCCCTTCGTGTATCCCTTCACTCAGTAATAAAAACTTGGTAAACCTGGTTCAAGGCCAAGACCAAGGCTATACATCTCCTCTGAAAGGAGGGCTAGAAGCGCCTTCACATCGCTATACTTACTGTTCAACTCAAGAGTCAGATCAAGAAATTGCGTATTGTAATGTAAGAAGTCATCGGCATGTCGAGTAGACTGGGAACTCTTCACCTGCTCGCATATCCTTTGACATACGTGAGAGCTAGACCTCTCACTAGCTTTCAGGTATTCGTCAACTCTGTATCATGAGAGAATCAAGTAATTCATTCCTTATGCCCTGCGGGGTCGGTTACACTGAGACACTACTTCGAATCCTTACGGGATTCAGAGCTAACGGAATGATTACCGAAGATACTGATATACGTAATGCAAAGCAGGCAGAGAAGCTTAGACCGCTGAAGGAACTTACTTATAGAGTAGGGAAGAAAGTCAACTTCATCCACTCCCTCTACGAAAGAAATGAACGAATGCGGGAAAGAGAAAAAAGAGTAGTACAATCAACTTTTAGGAAGGCAATGCACCAGGCAAGAAGCCGCTTACCACAATACCAATAAGACGATCGAGAAGGGTTCACCAAACGGAAACTCGCGCTACAACCGAAATAATCAATTACAAGACTTCCAGTTTCAGTTCTGGGGTGGAACTATCTTATCTAACCGAGCGATAGGGCTCCTTCCCTTCTATATCTATCTTGACCGGGAAGAGAAGCAAGGCCCAAGTTCAACCTTCACCACGTGAACGCTATACAAGCTAGTCTCATCCTTATGCCCTCTCCTTTATATCTCTATGTTGTCCCTCAGGTTCCTTCTCTCTAAGGACATTAGCAAGAAGCGCTTAACTTAAGGCCCTAAAAAAGAAGTGAATCTCTCATCTTGAACCCTCTCACTGCCAGCTTGACGGCTTGACTGCATTACCTTCGTCACCTTCCCTTTGTCCCTTAACTGCTGACAGCAATTAGCCTTTGTTTCGTGCAAAACATCATTTATGGATAGGAAATAGGAAGTCAGCCATTTGCTGACAAGCTCTTACTGTTACTGTTCTCGAATCAGCTCTTTGAAATGAAAAAGGTAACTTCATGCTTATCTGGTCTTAGCAGCACTTAGCTCCTTCTGTCCATCTGATCTTTCCTGTGATTCAATCGATTCCTAAGAACTTACCCTACCTCTCGGCCATTCAAACAGCAAAAGACGAGATCCAGTGGTCTAAGCTCCACCCAAACAGGGTAGTTGTTCCGTTCCTATGGAGTCAGATCTGGGATTCTTTTAAAAATGAATCGAAGATGGACATTAAAAAAAAATTATGGATAGTTCTCCGGTAATTCCTGAAATAGCAGCTCTAATCTAAAATGAAAACCTTCCACCCAGAGCTTCTTATAGCAAAACTGCGGTTAGTGATTCAATCACAGCGGGTAGACCAAGCAGTTCTTTATTAAAAACGGAGTAAATTCCTTCAAAGCTTCCACTAGGAATGCCATCTTCTTTATGTTTATGCCACCTCTATTCCGACAACAAGAAAGCACTCGAAGCGGCAACTTGAACAGCACAAGCTCTATGCCATCACTCCCATTATTAGGATTCGTACGCTGATACGTGAACAACCGATCCCGCGAAAACGGATTCTATCACAGCTGCTACGAAAACTATAACTCTAACAGCGGCTATGAACTCAACAAGAACACCGGAAACTCAAGCAAGGGATATTGCATCAACAGCTGATGAAAGAGCAATTAGTTCCTTGCATGTCTTATCCTAGTGCTCCTGCTTTCAGGAAAGTCAGGAAAATCCCAACTGTAGAATCCTTCCTAATCCTCTTACTAGCTCACTTGCATCTCAAGCTGCGGAGTCTTACTCACGTTCTTCTTTACTTAGCATGCTTCCTGCAATCCTTCCTGCCTCTTTCCAGAGTGAGGGCCTTGGCACTGGAAAACAGCCTTTATTGCTTCAGTTGCATGTCAAAAAAGCTCAATCCAAACTGTCTCATCTCAAGCAGCCTCTTCGTTGCAAGCGGATGTGGCATTTCTTCAACCTCTAGCAGCCTAAGAGGGCCCCCCACATTCTATGCCTAGTGGAATTTGAAATCCCTTTCCTGATGCCAGCGTAGAAATGAAGTTCTTTCGCCTTTCTCAATCAGCTTCCGAACAAGACGACCCAGCGCTACACTACGCCCTATTTAAAGCGTTGTAAACAATATATTAGGATAGTGAGGCAAGCAAGCTCACGTAACTACATTCGCATAGCTTACGCAACCTTACGTAAGTTAACAAACCGAAAGCTACTCTACATGGTATCTGTTAGGAATCGAATATCTGGGCTTGCAATAGATCCGTTCTAGGCATCGGTCGACGGGCATTACATTAGTTGCATCATGAAGAGAGCATCATAAGCATCAGAGGTTTTTTCTTTCCGAGTAGCGTGCTACTTCTTCCGATGAAAAGGAACGAATTGATCGATTTGCGGTAACAGCAAGGAAGCTAAGCCTGTAATTTTTAAGCTTTTACTCTTTCAGTTCCTGACCTGTATTGGCCAGTCATTCCGTTTCCTGGCTATATCGCACCAGTCATTTCAGTTCTTGTGACAGCGAGTGATAAAGCCAGTGAAAAAACCCGAGAGCCTTTTTTTTTTATAAACCATTCCTAATCCTTGAGAAGGGAAAGAGTACTAGATCCCGTAATTGTAGAAGTTATCCTCTTCCCTAGTGCTACGCCTACTATTTAAAGGGGAGTATGCTCCACCTCTGGATACAGCAAGCTCCGGGCAAGTTGGTTTGAAAGAAATGACTCTCTAGCAGGCTCTTCTCTTAGGCAATCAAATAAAGAAGCTGGTAAGGGAATAAGCTACTCTCTGGAGGCAAGTAAAATTCTGTGATAAAACCATCAGGCAAGGGCCTCTCAGTTCTCTTAATTTAAAACTAGCAATTATCATTATCTTTAGGCCAGGTAAATCCTTTTTTTTTATAAAGGGTCTTTTTTTCAGTCCCTGCCCATATAAGTAAGAAGGTCAAAAGCAGTTTTCTTCCTTGGGGTTTGCTATTCAAGTTAGAGTGCCATCTCCTTTCTTTCTGCTTCGCCCCTTGCCATCTCTTGTGAGTTCTCTGGTGAGGTCCTTGGAAGAACTAAATTTCTCTCTGAAGCATGCTTTTTATGAGGCTGTACCATTATAAAGCTAGCCAGCAGATTCTTTTAAGCAAGCTGCAGTCATTCACCTTTTTAGAAAAGCAGCAGGAGATAGAGCGGCAGGAGAGACATACTAGGGATGGAGACAAGCCTTGATGTATTATATCCTAATAATGGCTGTTATTCTCCTCTTATCTTAGTTGGATCAGTTAGCAAGTCAAGCCAACCCCAGGGATTCTTTTCAATCTCCGAGTTCTACTCTTTCTCCGGCAAAGTACTATGAATTCCGGTTGTGAAGGATGTACAGTTGCGCTGTTCCCTCTTAGCAGCAAATCAAGCTCGCGAAGAAGCAGTCCCATTCAGACCTGATAGAAAGAGAGTCAACCGATGCCAAGCCTGCAAGTACATCTGTGAATTCACTATAAGCATCTTCTTCACCATCAAGCCGTCAACTAGGCCACTAATCTAAGTGAACGGTGTCGCCGATCTTTCTTTCCTACTTGACTCTAGGGAGAAGAAGACTAGGGAGGTTAAAACATTAGATACTTGGGACTAAACCTTACTCTGCTTCTTTGCACTCATTCTCTTTCAAGACGATTAAGGCAACCAAAGGGCGTATCGGCCATACAGAAAGCTATTCTTCTTATTCCAGAAAGAGAACAGGGCTTCCTCATCTGCACCGGGCAAGACCGATTCTTTCGCATCAACAGCAAAGACTGGCAGCCTCTTTCCCCTCGGGTGACTACTCCCTGAATAGTAGGTTTAAGACAAGATAGCAGCAATATATGATATAAAATCTTGAAAGAAGACTGAACCACTTCAAGCTAAAAGCTAGCCGAATCTTAGCCCCTTCGTGACCCAATGAAAACGAGGATCAGAAGGACAGGCTGCTGACTTTGGCTCCTAAATCAGTTAACTGGTACTCATCCTCTGCTTGGTTACTTGACTAGGCTTTTCTATTCTTCGCAGCGAGAAGAAAATCTTTGGTCACGACAATAAGTTAAGTAAGATGCGACAGCGCTGCGTTTTTTCACGTGTCGAATTGATATTAGAATTCTCTTACCCTTCTTTATGTGTGAGTGACTTCGTCGCAGCCTATTCTGTGATGAAGAGATCGAAAGCATTACGGGCGTAGCGCTGAATTAGATCCAACCTTCCTTTCACCTGGTATATTATATAGAGCACCAGCTCTTCGTTTTCATATAATAAGCTAAGGAGGCAAAATTGAGATAAGTTCCTAAGAGTTAGCTTGAGATTGGAGAGGGAAGCCCAGTAGGCCCCTCAAGTGATTAGAGAAGATGTGCAGGGCTAGGGATCTCATGGCGAGTCCTTTCTATCTGAGTCTGTCAACTACTTTGGAGAAGACGGTGCTAGTTTTTTTGGCATAGGTCTTGCGTAGATAAGGAATTGGCTAGTCTATCTTTCTATTGCTGGAACCGAGGTCTGTCTAAAGTTCAAGTCTAGTAGGACAGAACCCTTAGCTGCTAGCAAGGAAGAAGAAGAAGACCCGAGAGTCTCAATCAATATAAAAGTATAAGTTGCTAGTCCTTTCTTTCTGGTTTCAAGTTTGAAAGAATAAGACGGTGCTTGCTATAGAATACTTTCTTTGAGGAAGCGAAGACTGTCTGCTCTACCTATCGTAGGAGCCTCCCGCTAGAAAGAGAGCACTTTGCTCGTACTATGTAGTTGTCATATTGAATTGAACGGAACCTGGGCCAGAGAAGTCAACAATCGAATCGTGGTACTGTCGCCGGCTTGCCCCCTTTTTAGTAGGCCAAGAGCGGACACGGCTGGAGTTGCGGTAGCATCGGTATCAAGAAAGTAAGCTTCAGAGCTTTCTCACGCACGGGTTTTACACAGTTTTTCAAGCTAGTCGTCAACAAAACGATTATCCTGATCAAGCAAGATTACGAGCTAAATCCCACCCACGGGGAATACCTGGAGGCTTCCGGGGAATACAACCCCTAGCACAGCAAGCACTCCAAGAGGCTCGGCAGAGAGAGGGCCATAAAATTAGGAATTCTTATAATGGCTTTCTTGCGTCAGGCACTTTCAAAAGCTAGCTGGAATTCGATGGAATAGAACTGTCTGCAAGGGGTACTGAGACTAGAGCATATATGGGTACTGACACGAAGACTAGAGGACCCAGCATGTCAACTATAGAAAGTCTTACCGGGAAAGAAACTAGCCTAGCCCTTTATCCTTGCCTGAGGAAAGAAAGAATCCGTCCTATCAAACAAACGACATTTTCTGGAATCTGGCATTTAGCGACAGGCGGATAATGTCTTAAAAGAAAAAGAAGTAAATTGCGAGCAAGCTTTCGTTTCCAGGCGAACCAACTACCCTGCAGCGTAGGGTTTTTTCATCTTTCGTTAGCGAAAGATTCAGTGCTGATGTAGTAACCGGGAAGATAGGTTCTACGGTCGTGCTGTATCTAGTTCGTGTGATGAATACCTATCTTTTCCTACCGCACCGACTGGCTTTGCTTTGCCCTTCTGCTCCGGCTTGGTGCTTGGTTGAATGCCTGGGCAGACTGACTTCAAGGAATGAAACTAGTTACGTTCCCCAGCCTAAAGGGGAAGATCCGCTCATAGATATTGCTTTTCCTTGCAATAGAGGAATTTTTACACATCGGTAAGGGGCTATTTCACACCTCGGACCTAAAACTGAGTCATCTCCGAAGCTCTAAGATTCTAATTAGACTAGTGTGAAAAGTATGTAAAAGAAGAAAGCCATGGGAAGGAAATATCAGTAAAGTCCCTGGAGGGCTCGAAAGTGTTGGATTCAAAAACAAGACAAGTACAGACTTCTCTGGCTATCCCTCTGACCTTTCTCTATTGATGGCTAGGAGGAGGAATTCAAACTAGGCTCACGTCTGGTCTGACTGATGAACACTTTCCCAAACAAAAGAAGAAAGCAAGGATACCTGAAAGTCCCTAGGCCGAATGAATCGAACTACTTTCTTGCTGAAACAGGAAAAGAAGTCAAGAGAAGGAGACAGAATGTAGTTCCTGTAGTGAGCCCAGGAGAAGCTACTTTAGCTGCCTTTGCTAACAGAGACATAAGACCTGTTGCCTTTGCTGCCCGCTCCCCCTTGCCTAAAGGAAGGGAAGAGGAAATATCCCTGACTAAAAGAAGTTCAAAGTAGATGTTAGCTTCCATTTGAGGAGAATCAGTAAGTCAAAGTCCGTAAAGCGTAAAGAGAGATTCTCTTGTTGGTGCGTGCGGTTGGGAATGGAATGGGTAGCATTAAAACTCATCTATCGATTGATGGTAATAGCCTGTCTTGGCTGTAGATTGAGGGGTGAAGTTAGTCTTTGTATGAAGATCTTATCTTAACCATGAGGAGCTCTAAACGCATGTTTGCCTTAGCAAAGACCAGCCAATGATAAAGAATAGCTTGAAAGGTCCAATGGCGGTTCGTCTTTATGAAAGAGAATTCGAATGAGGGAAGGATTGATTCACAGGTCTAGCTGCACTACACCGGTATCGATTCCTACAGGAAAGGAAGAAAGTTCCGGCTTCGTTACTTACAATAGATTTCCGAGGAATTCATTTACTCGAGTGAAATGAGAGGAAAGACTACTCGAGTGAAATGAGAGGAAAGACCCTAAGCGTGCGGGGAGATGCCACGTTTTCAGGTCTGTTTCTGGGCATTCGAGCATAGATCCAGGCTGGGAAGCATAGAATCAACAGATGAGACCCTAGACTAACTTAGGAATCTAGTAGGCCAAGACATTTGTTTAGGTACTACGTTTGACGATGAGGCCTGGAAGTTATTTTCTAGCTCTCGGCATCACGACTAGTTATAGCAACTTGGCTTTACAATTTTTATGTCTATCAGAAGGAGAGAGATTATTTCCTTCTGATATAAATTGACTTCGCCTAATTCTATTATGATCATTCTATTTTTTTTGGGAAACTAATATTTTTATTTACTTTTTTTTTAATGCATACACCTTTGGGGCTGGAGTACTTAATGACTTGAGAAGATAGATAGAATAGTAGACGGCTAAGTGCCTAGGAAGAAAAGAAGGAAGATCAGACTAGCGACCGGAAGCAAATCACCCAAAAGTCACAAGAAGGAGACCTTTGACCTTACGTTCTTTGTACCAAGGTTGGAATAGAAAGACGGCCATTAAGAGATTGAAAATGAAAGACTGCCCAAGACAAAAGAAAGAAGGAACAAAATAGGGCTCTCTGATCTGTAAGAAAATTAGAAATAGAACTCAGGCACGAGATCAATGTGAACTACAAGAGAGGTACGAGGGAATCATCATTGGTGTGATTACGAAACATAGATTGGTGTGTTTACGGACAAGCGAATGGAATAGAGGCATGGTTCATTCGTTATTATTATTAAGTACCGGGGAGAGAATAGTTGTTGGGCCTTTTTTCCGGTCCGGTATCAAAAAATCTGCCCTGGTCTCTGCTACCAGGACAGAGTCATACGCTTGTAAATGATTGGTGTAATACTCACTTGTAACTGATAGGTGTCCGAATTTCTGACTTATGGGGGGTTGAAGACAAAACTAGAAGTGTTCCAAACGCAGGTGTATGTTTACAGGCCAATAGTAGTATTTTCCTAGGAACAGCTTCTACGACGATAGGCATCATAAAGGCATAATTCGTTCCACAAATCTCACTGCACTGACCATAGCTACTTCCGATCGATCATGCTCGCCCTTGCCACTCGCGCCGGAGTTCCTTTTCTCTGCCCCCTGACTTCCGGAGTTCCTTGAATTCCCGGAAGAGGACTTAATAAAAGGACTTTGACGACGGTCCCTTTGGAGACTCTCGGCGATCTGTCCCATCCTTTCCGCCCCATACAATTCTTCGGCGATTTCCACCAGGCGTTCCCCCTGAAACTCGCCCAGCGGAATTGTGTTGACTTCTCGGCAGATGAGAGTCATTGTATGGGCGACCGATTCATGCGCATGGAGCAAGCGCTGAAAGTCTTCCAGAGAAGGAGCCTGCGCCTCGCCCCTCTCCTGCGACTCCACATGGGGATTTATCTCCCGTTGGAGTTCCAGTCGTCGCTGCTCTTCAGAGAGCAAGTGGGGCCAAACCTCATCGAAGGCGGCAATCCCCTCCTGAAACTCCGGAGTTGGCATGCGAAGAACAGGAAATTGTTCCGACAAGGACGGTGAACCCCTATCCTGACCCTTTGAGTCTGCGCCTGCAATTGAGGAAGAGAAGTGTCCCCAATTGTCAGACGGGCCAGGAGGTGGTGTACTAGACCCGAGAATCCCTACCTTCCCGCAATGCCTTTCTATACATTGGGGGAATAATGCGGGGTATACCACTTCGAGTAAGAGCCACGTACGTCTTCATAGACGGTCGGGCCTCTTTATCACCGCCCACGTACCACATAATATATACTCCTTTATTTTTGTCATCGCCGAAATTGTACGACGAACCTTCTTGTTCCAGGCTTTTCCATGCGCATATGGCGCGCAAAGGAAATCCGATTTCGGTAAGACTTGATCTGAATCGTAGTTCAGATTCAAGTCGGTTCAGTGAGGGCGACCGCGAAAGTCACCGAATGGGTCACCTTCAGTTTGTCCCAGATTTCTATAAAGAAAAAGGCGTGGGAGGACGTTGCAGATGTCCGGGACGGACACGACTTCTTCTAACGCTAGAAGACCAAATGAAGACACCCGGGACCAGAGCATGTCGTGAAAGAAGCACACTGGGCGGGCGTGCTTCGACCGTGTCTCCGGGGCACAGTTGAATGTAGATATCATGAACGCGAGGTGCAGGATACCAGGCCGAGAAACCCGGGCAACCACTCCCCTATGTGCCGATCGCTAGCGCATCCAGGGCCCCGGCGCCCCGGCTCCGATGGAGAGGCCTAGCCTGATCTGAGAAGTGCTAATTCGGTTCGGATAGACTGAATTCAAGAACGCCGCCGCCCCTGGAATCAATAAGAAAACAAGTGCTAAGTTTCAGATCAGTGAATAAACCGAAACGAAAGAAGATAAGTTTCTCGCTCGGCGCCTAAAGCGCACTATGCTCCGCTTCAACAAATGAGAGTTTTCGGTGGAACCGGTGAACCACGCGAGCTGGTTAGATGCGTGGGACAGAGGGCTCGTAGTACCTGCTAGCGCAGCTATGCAGTGGAAGGGAAGGAGCCTAAATATACCCCCTTCTTTCTTTTTATTCAAAGACACAAAAGCAGTACAAAGAGATTGGACTCTCGGATGAGACTAAGCAGCTACCGACCGTTCCGACGCGCCCCTGACCTATCTTGATTAAGACCGAAAACCCTATCTAAAGCTAAAGTGGAGCCTAGTTTAAGCTTTCATTAAAATCATAGAATGGAAAAATCATCAGAACCACTAGTAGGGATATGGATGCGGATATGGATGGACTCTCGCTCAGTAAAGAGAGTTGTAGATTCGTAGAACAGGAGAAGAGTACGCACGCGTAAGCTTGACTACACTACACCTTAAGAATCCAGCGTAGAAAACTCCAGGGCGCGCTAGCGCACTACGGTGCAAGAAAACTACAGCGCTAACGCGCAACGAGCTTCTACACTCCTGACTCAACTCTAAATAGAAAGGCGTGGAGTTAGCGCTTTTGACTTATAGGGGCTGACGGCGCTCAGGAGTTGATTGTTGACTACACGGAACGAAACCTAAATGGCTTCGGCCCCTATAAGTTAAGTAAGAACATGACCACACTACACCTGCCTAAGTCTCATTACGTTCCGAATTTCAGTTCCATGTAGGCTTGTAGTGATAGGGGCCTATTTAGTAGTCAGCGTAGGACTTTGCTGCTTTCACTTTACTAGTAAGGGCGCAGGAGCGCACTGGAGTTTTCTACGCTGGCTGCATGGATTCCTTAGATCTAAAGAATCCATGCTTCCCCCGGAGCGAGACTCACTCTATCCAGATCTCAAAATGGAAGAACGAGCTAGGCGGCCGGCGGGCAAGGAAAGGGGGCGGGGCCTTGGCGAGACGTTCTTCTTTCGAAGCGTTTTGCCAAGAGAGCGAGGGCGCCCTTCTGGGGTGGGAGCGTTTCCTTTCAAATGACAACTGCCTCTTCCTGCTGCGGGGGCGTTGCACGAAACCAAACCGCCCCCCGCCCGATCAAGTACCAGTTGCTTCGCTGGTGGGCCACTTGGGTTAGGGAGGCATTGTCCCTCAGTTCTTACCAACCTCCAGTGTGTAATCGACATGTTGCTAGCTTATTATCGGTCGAATAAGAATCATTGATTCCCTCTGCTGTCCATTTCTTATCATTCAGGGCGTTCGGCCGGTGCTCCTTTCTCAAACCAGAACCACTCTGAACGTTAGGGAAGATAAGGTAAGACCACCTGAGCGAACCGCCCGAAGGGACTTGACTTATCCGAACGTTAGCGGCTTAAGCTAAGCCTATCACGAGCAGCGTCGCTGCTTGATCGGCGGGGAGGAGCATCTCAAAGTATGGGGCAAAGGATCAAGCGCTTTGACTTTGTCCCCCGGGATCCACCACAGGTTGGGTTTGAGAGCCGTGTGATGGGTGACTATCCAGCACGGTTCGGAGAGCACTTGTAGTCTGCGCTGGTGAATGGAAGCCCCCCATCAAGCAAGAAAGAAGCGGCTCTTCCCACGGCGGAGTCACCATTGACTCTATTTATTATTATGGTAAATTCGTGTATCAAGATGTCAATCTGAGATCTTATTTCGGTTCGATACGTCCACCTACGAGACTCACCTTTGGCTTTCGTCTCGGTAGGTGTATTATTCTACATTTTCCCAAAAGAACATTCATTCATTTCTTTCTTCCCCGTCGACCACGACGACTGAAACGACGCGACAAATCCAAACCCGGAAAGGAGAAGGGCCGGTGGTGGGCATTTGGGAAAGTCGGGCCGATCGGGTGTCTTCATTCAAGCGACGGTACAGAAGAAGAACGAAACGAAGTGAGAGGCCGGGGGGCAGGGAAAAGAGTCGAGTCGATCAGGCTCGACGACCGGGAGAAGCCAAACGAAATCCGGATTTGGCCGAAAAAGAAGCAACGCTATGGATACCATGACCGATCACCATCGAGAAAGAAGAATCTTTCTAAATCACTTCGGGTCAGCGGGGCCTTCAAGCATCCGAAAGACGCCGGGGTTGTAAATGACATAGCGTTCCTGATAGAAAATGACGACTCCTTCAGAAAAACGAAGTTATTCAAGTTCTTTTTCCCAAATAAGTCCCGCTCCGACGGCCCGACGAGTCATCTACTAAAAAGGACCCTCCCCGCTGTGCGCCCCTCCTTAAATTATTTGGTCATGCAATACTTATTGAATACAAAGAACAAAATGCATTTCGACCCCGTCGTAGTTCTCAATCATTTCGTGGCACCGGGCGTGGCTGAACCATCTACGATGGGGGGAGCGAATGAACAGGGAAGAAGCTTAGATAAGAGAATACGTTCTCGCATCGCTTTTTTTGTAGAAAGCTCGACCAGCGAGAAAAAGTGTTTGGCCGAAGCCAAAAAGAGGTTGACCCACTTCATTCGCCAAGCGAATGATCTTCGCTTCGCGGGAACAACAAAAACCACCATCTCGCTCTTTCCGTTCTTCGGTGCTACCTTTTTTTTTCCAAGGGTTGGGGTGTCCAATAACCTTTTGATTGAGGATGCCCGGGAACAACTCCTAGGTCAATTAAGGATCAAATGTTGGAACCTCATGGGTAAGGAGAAGGTAATGGAATTGATAGAAAAATTCATAGACCTAGGTGGGATAGGAGAATTGATAAAGGGAATAGAGATGATGATAGAGATCATACTGAGAAACAGAAGAATTCCGTACGGGTACAACTCTTATTTGAACGAAGTGAAAAAAATGCGATCTTTGTTGTCTAATAGAACAAACACTAATACCTTAATTGAGTCGGTCAAGATCAAATCTGTTTATCAAAGTGCTTCTCCGATTGCTCAAGACATCTCTTTTCAACCGAGGAACAAAACAAGATCATTTCGTTCCATTTTGAGTCAAATAGTGAAGGATATTCCATTAGTAATGCCAAAAGGGGTGGAGGGGATCCGTATTTGTTGTTCAGGTCGATCAGAAGGTGCAGAAATTGCTAGAACTGAATGCGGAAAGTATGGAAAAACATCTCGTAATGTATTTAACCAGAAAATAGATTATGCTCCTGCGGAAGTTTCTACTCGTTACGGAATCTTAGGTGTCAAAGTGCGGATCTCATATAGTCAAAAAAATCAGGGACGTGCTATATCCGAAACGTACGAAATATAGTAAATATCGTAAAGGCAGATGTAGTAGGGGTTGCAAACCGGACGGTACACAACTTGGTTTTGGAAGATATGGCACTCAAAGTTGTAGAGCTGGTCGTCTTTCATATCGAGCCATTGAAGCAGCGCGTCGGGCTACAATCGGACAATTCCATCGTGCTATGAGCGGACAATTCCGAAGAAATGGTAAGATATGGGTAAGAGTTCTCGCGGATCTCCCTATTACCGGGAAACCTACAGAAGTGAGAATGGGAAGAGGAAAAGGAAATCCTACGGGTTGGATTGCTCGTGTGTCCACGGGACAAATCCCATTTGAAATGGATGGTGTGAGTTTGTCAAATGCTCGACAAGCCGCTACATTAGCGGCGCATAAACCATGTTCGTCAACCAAGTTTGTTCAGTGGTCGTAACGTAATTAGTTAGTGTTGAAAAACCGTTGCGCTGCAGTCATCATGTCTGCTAGAGTCAAAATAAATTTCATTGTTGACCAGTTTTCCTCATGAGTCTATTCACCTACCCGTTCACCATCGTCTTCAAAAATTTTAGGGCGTTCCAAAGTTCCCCCCTTACTCCATAGGGCGCTATGCCTGCTGATCTATCTATCCGATCCGGGTGGGAGTCAAAACCCATTTTTATCTTGCTGGGGACCCGAAAGTACAAATTTCCGAGAAGGAACGGAAGGGCAAAGCTCTCAATTGGTTCAAATCGTTCTAATGAAATCCCTTCAGCCCCTACCCCTATGATATGAGTCGAATACTCATTTTTCTGTTGTAATTTAGGAGAAAGGGCACCTCCTTATTCCTATCAAGCCTCACCTTAAGACTGGATCGAGAAGAGAAGAAAGGGGAACTCGCTTGAAAACAGGCCTACAACTGGAACTGGCTCGAAAGCATTACGAATGGCAGGGCTTGTACTGCAAATATCCTCAAATTTTACAGGAAGGGAAAGCCGACGTCATGCGCCAGACACGAAGAAACTTTAGAATAACAATAAAGACACTACTGTTCATGATGACATTTTTTTAGATAAAAACAAATAGAATCAGAGAAAGAGCTTCTAGTAGCCCTTACTCATATCCTATACACACTGAGTTGAGCGCTTAGGGGGGAGAGCATAAAGAGCTATAAGGTACGAGCTTAGAGCCTTGCGTCACTCTGGTATGCTAATCACTTCGTTGTACGACTCTGGAACGGGTCTTCCCCTTCATCAAGAAAGAAGGGATGCCATACTCCTAGTGGCTTTCCTAGGTATTTATCTTTTTCCTACCGACACCAAGTTCTCACTCTCGCGAGGAACCTTCCGAGAATTGAATTGATCAAGCACGAAAACCTCGTTCAACCAAAAGGAGTGCGTTCTACCCTGACCCGAAGGCTATCTGAGCCAGCAACTAACGGGCGAGCGACGGGAAGAAAGATCGTTGAGACCCAAGTCACCAACCTGTCCAAAGTCTCGTAGAGAAAAACATTCTTTGAAACTCTTCTCTGCCGAGCAGAGATTCCACCTTACCAACCTCATATAAACAAAAACGGAATGCTGAAATGAAACCTATTCTAAGCTTCTTTACTTAGGGTGTGCTGGCAGGATCGCTTGCTTCCTTTACAGACCGGTTCCCGTTGTGCGGATTCAGACGACCAACGGAGTGAGAGCGAGGAGAAGAAAAGAAAGAAAAGTACCTCTATATTAGATTAGTAAGGGCTAGTTTCGCCTTCAAAAGCAGAGAGGAGTGACTTGAAAGAGAGGAATGAGACCAGCCTTGACGGGTATCGAGGGAGTCAACCAGCCTTTAATAAAGCAGAGAGGAATGAACGTTTGGACCATCACTTCCGAACTTGTAGGGGAGGTCAGAAAGAGTGATTTTGCCCTGAAGAAGAACTATTTGGGCTTGGCCCAGTTCAGTTGTAGCAGTGTAAGGAAAGGAAACATGAGTGAAACGATCAACTGTCTTTTTGCTTGCTACTTACAGACTTTCTTTCATTGTTTACTGCTTACTGAGCTTCCTTCATGCCTCATTTCGGCAGATAGCATTGCTCACAGTCGTTTAGTCATTCCAGGATAAGGAAAGCAAACCAAGTGGTAGAAGAGTGCTATCTCCTTTGCATTTTATGGAACAATCATCATCATCATTTCCCAATCACGAAGAAGACGAAAGGGGGGGACTACCACCCATCAGAGACGCTTTCTAGCCCCAGAAAGGGGAATCATCTTGCTTAGAGATAAGAGTCCCGTGCCAAACAAGAGTCCCTTGCGCTTAAGAGGAATGGTTGAAACAGCCTTACGGAACCAACTGAACCTGAAAGTCATGACCGAAGAGCTTCTCGTTAGAACGTTTAGTAAGGACTGATAAAGCCAGAAGAGGTCATTTAAGTACCAAACAATGAATTAGTGTTCATTGATCAACGAAAGGATCATTCTGACCAAGAGCTCAAAGCATGAAGCCCGGTTCAAAGACATTGGGCACATTCTTCATCAACAGCACCGGCTCGTACTTCCTCCGAGATGTCCATTCATTCCGTTATTAAGGTTAGATCTCAAAGTCCTGCATCATCAACAGGGACAGAGAAAGGAAAGGCTCAACCCCTTCCAAGGGGAGCCAAAGAAGTGATAAGTGCACAAATTCAGTAAGTGTGAAAGACAGAATACGAAGTTTTCTTTCTCCTGGTGGGAAGGCGAACAGATAGAATCCTGGTGCCAAATCCAAGAGTTCCATATCCTTTCTTTAGGTCGATCAACTTATTGTTTTTCTAATTATTGTATAATAAGAGAGACCGGTTCCTTTTCTACGAATGGTCTTCGACCTCCTCCCCGGATAGGTTCTTTTTCGACACATACGATTCTTTCATTAAGAAATTGACGAGTGTGAAGACCGGGCAAGGTTGTGCTATCTCCTTGTGAAGCTCATACAGACTGCGGGGAAAAAGATAGTCCGCATCTGTTTTCGGCCGGTACGGTAGCATCCAAAGTTCCACCTCTCGGTGGTAATTCCTTAAAATGTGTTTTTTTTTAAGTTCTTGCTCGCCGAAAGATAGGAAGAACAGAAATCCTTTCCCAAGGAAAGAAAGACTTGTTGGACAGAAAGCCTCCTCCACAGTCTATTGTCGAAGAGTTACTAGAGGAGAAAAAGTTTCCTATTCCTACCCTACCGTTTCCTGATGACTTAACCGATGATGGGCCAGTAAATCCGCCCTTTTCTTTTACCGGTGATAGACTGACAGCTGTAACAACCATCGCGCTGTCCTTCCCGATAGGGCTCAGTCCTCCTTACGAATTCTACCAACGTAACTCGATTAGGGTATAAAAGTCTTAACGGCTATCTTTCGACTGCGAACTCTGTTCTTTCTAATCAGGTCGTATCATATTTCAATAGAAGTAGTTGATCACGGCGAAAGGGAAGAACGCCCAGTGATCATTTTCAGAAAGCCCCAACCTTAGGTCAGGTCAAGGTTTTCCCAGGAAAAAATCTCTATTATAGTTACATACACAGGCGCTCGGACATAAGTATATGCATCGGAGTCTGGATCATACCCAAAGTAATTTCCCGACCCCTGAGCGTGTTCGAGTAGAACCTGGAATTTCATATGTATATATAGGGTCCCGCCTCGCTCGTCGGGAACCTGAACTATGCCATTACTTTGCCATTGAAGAAAGGTTTCAAAAGCTAGATTTTTTCTTTATTTGACTGAAAAAATGTGTAAGTGAACCGGCGATCTAGGCTCTCTGGAGTCAGAGGGTAGTTTCAAAAGGAAGGACGCCGGGGGGACCCCATATTATACCAGCATCTCTTTCGAGATGGGGCAGTTAAGAATAGCTTCGCCGAACAAAGGCGAGCTAGTTTCACGTGGGCTTTAGCGAACAATTTGAATCCCTTTCCTTTGGTTTTCAGTAAAAATCCCTCTCCTCAAGCGACTGAAAACTAGGCCTAGCAGAAGCAGAAAAAAAGCTATCTTCCCACAGGACTGGACTGTCCCGCTTTCTTAATCATTCGATAGGAATTCATCGGCCAGCACCTATATTTAGCCCTGCTACAGGATAGGGGATGCGCTAGCTTATTATTTAAGAGTGGAGCCAAAGCAGCAAATGACGGAAACCCCGGTCTGTCTCATGTGTGGTATAGGTGCAATGAACCACTTTTTTTCAAGGAAGACAGAGATCTCGAAAGCAAGAGCTGTAGCGAGGCAGAAGGTTTCGTACTTATGTTATGCCTTTTTATTGATTATTGAAGTGCATCCTGACTAACAACCAACAGTCTTATTCTAATTTTAGAATCTAAAGCCAATCCAATATAATGGGTGCTCCTAGCATACGTTCTTTTTCGCTTTAAGAAGATCGAAGTAGGTCAAGACTGTAATGGTTTGATTATGAAAGTAAACAAATGACTGGTAAATCAGCCCACTTTCGAGGAGTTGACTAAGAAATTCCTCCGCCAGTACTCCTACCGGCCTACCATCTCTGTGACCTAGAGGATAGCACCAGAGGACCTAATGAAGATATCCAGTCGTTTGTGACTTGGTTCAGGGAACTCTTAGCCAAAACCGACATCATAATCCCCCGAGTCTCAAGCTGTCCAAATGGCTATAACCTTAGAGATTCTCTCGGTTCCTTCATGCTTTTAGGGCCGTCTACATCGAGCTGTACGACAGAACCCTCCCACCCAGCTAGAGAGAAAGAAGGCTTCTATACATAAGTTTAGGAGACCCTTTTCCCGGGTCTTCAAATCTTCCTCGGTTAGAAAACGGCAAAGCATCGGGATCAAGGAAGATTCTAAGCTTTATCACTCTATCTGTCTAGCATGGGATGACTGTGCTCTTACCTCCATGACAATTCTTTCGGAAACTATCGAGAAGGACATCCAAGCTATGAAAACCACTTTTGCAAAGGATAGGGTCTTTTAAGTGGTAACAGATTGGATTCCCTCGTGGAAGTCGTTGGGTCCTGGTCAAGTTTCCCTAGTTAGCCCCTTCTTTCATAGGATTGAACGACCAAAGACTCCCCACTTACGGCGCCGGAGAAATAAAATTACCCTGAATACAACGCCAGATAGACTCCCAAGGATTACACTTTGGCTGATCATCCAAGAGACGAGAAACTAAAGAAAGATAGAGAAATAGCTCACTTTATTCGAATATATCACCTAGAGGCCGGACAAAGATAGGATACCGCTTGGCATACAGCACCTGAGGAAGAATTCCTAATATTAATCCGACTGGAAGCGAGAGAGACTGCGGCTGTTGAGGGAAGATACTTTTTTACCTGGCCCAACAACTTTGACTGCAGCGGAGGATACCGCGGATACGGAATACCATAGATTGACACACAAAGAAGATCTCGGCCACTGATATCACCAATGCCTGAAACTGCGTAAGAAATAACTACTGATTGGCAGCTGAGACTCCTTTGGAAGATAGACCAACTCACAGAGAATATTTCGGCAGAGATAGCTACAGAAGATTACCCACCTGAAGATACTACTCGGACCCCTGGGCTTTTTATGAATAGCTACCCGGCTAATTATACTGTTGTCGAGACCATCCCAGGGGGGGGGATAACCAGAACACTATCTGATGAGCGGTGTAAAATGAGCTTAGTTCATGTTGGGCTCGACTAGCTACGGTGAAAGAGGTCCCCTTCCTGAGAGGGAGAAGGGAAAGATTTCTGGTTGTACAGTGGGAGCCCGCCATGGTCGTGGTATTGGCAAGGTCCAACCGTATTTTCTTCCTTCCTAGCCAGCCGCGAAGATAAAGTTGACCGGAATGCTCCTATTTCAGTAGTTGATCGAATCTTGCCCTACTCATCTATCGTTGAAGGTATGGAACTCGTATCCCCAGGGTGCCACTTAGTTCGAGGTGCTCGCTCTTCTACCTCCGCTATCTGTACCAAAACAAGGGTTTTTCTCCTTCAGAAAGAAGGTCCTAGAACCCGCCCGTAGTATAGTCGAGCGTGTTCCAAAGTGCATGGCCTATCTAACTCTCCTGCGCACGGGAAAAGGTTGGTAAGCATACCTGGCTCAGCCATTAGAGTGAATTTCCATTCACGGAAAACTTTCCACCAACGCCTCTGACGAGCGAATCAATTCCTCATCCTTATAAAGAAACGAAATCCTATGCTGCTTGAGGAAGGGGACAGTCACAGGCTCGCTTATTCTTCCACTAGTTGTTAGCGCGAACAAGCAAGTCCATCTGCGCATAAATTCCCCTCTCTCTAGCAATCAATAAGAAAAGTCCATTGGGCTCAAGCTTTCTCTCTTTATCCGCCGAACCAGCCAATCTTGAAGCTTTCTTTACCATCAGTCTTCTTCCTGAATTCGTAACGTAACGACTGGCCCGTAGAGGGAAAGTCTTAGCCCGGCCCCCAGTTGGAATGAAAACCAAGCTTTCTAAGCACGGTCTCTAAGATCGACTTTCCCAAGCTATCCAATATGACCAGCTTCCCTCCTGTTCGGCTTTCTAAAAATTCCATGGGGAAAAAAGTAAGGTTGAAAAGGTAATGTGAGACTCTATAGCTACTGATTACGTAGACCGACACCTTCCATTAGACTTTCCCAGAGTCTGTCTATTCTACTCTCGCCTTGAGCCAGAGCCCACCATACACGAAGACTAGTTAGACTGCTGCCTATACAAATCTTCCCCATCGAATTTACCTATAAGAAAAAGCCAAAGGGGATACTTTAATACGCTTTTATCTATCAGCGTTTACTATTATAAAGTAAATGTTGGTAGCTAAAGCCGTGTCAAGGAAAACATTCAAATCCATTATTGATCCCCCAAAGGATATGGTTTACTGGACACTAACTTTTACAGGACATTTGAAATCCAAATTACCTGTACTTACTGATAGATACTTACCATGGATCTCTCAACTTCCCCTTCACCAAGGGATGAAGTTTGAGCCAACCTGGAAGTAAATTCCAACTGTGGGTATCACAAAGCATGTCTTGTCAAAGTTTCTAAAACTAGATGATAAGAAGGGTTCGCTCTATTTTCACTTCTTTTCATTTAGAGTTAGCTGCTTATGCAGATTTGCTAAATGAGATCCACGCGTTAGGTGACCAGTGGTCTTCGGGGATACTTTGGGCTGAGAGGACTAGGTTTGCATTTGACCCTTGAAATTTCAATAAGATTTCTTCCGGGAACGACCTTGATTGGTTTGAGTCCCGAATAGGTCCAATGCTTCCTCGCTCTGAAGAGTTCAAAGTACCTCCTATCACTGGTAAACTAGGTTTTAGTTTAGAGGGTGCAGGCAAGAGACGCATATTCGCCATTGGTAACTATATCAACCAAAGGCTCCTACGTCCCATCCACGATTGGGTGGCCTCTATATTAAGGAGACTACCCTCCGATGGAACTTTCGATCAGGAGAGACCCTTAAGACGGTTGTTTCACCGTAAGGACGCATTTTCTTATGATTTAACAGCTGCCACTGATAGATGGCCGCTTGTTATTTTATTTGAAATAATGCAGTTCTTCTTTGATCGATCGTTTGCTTCGGCGGTTGTTAATAGTGCCCTTGCTTTTTCTATCTTCCTGGTACCATTTGTCATGGTCTCAGGTTAGTTTTCTTGCAGGGCAACCATTAGGATATTATGGCTCTTGGCCTCTGTTCGCATTATCACACCATATGATGGTGTGGTTGGCGGCAGATATAGTTTACCCAGGTCGACGTTTCACTGATTATGCCGTTTTAGGTTCTGACGTAGTCATCACCGATAAACAGGTAGCCTCAGTTTACCATGGATTCTTATCTGATATAGGAGTTGATATATCTGCTTATAAATCCCTTGTATCAGATAATGGATCTTTTGAGTTTGCAAAGAGATTCTTTGTAGATCAAGGGGATACAGACTTATCACCTGTGTCCCTGAGAAGTCTCCATAATTACTATCATCCAAATGGTCTAATGGCGATTCATTTAAAGTATAAAAGAAAACGCTTTTCGACCCTTTGTAGGATAGGTAATCATGGCTACAGAACTCTTTCCCGGCTACACACCACCACTTCCAAAGTGGTACAAAGGAAGTGGGCGATGTGGACCAGGCTCACCTTACCATTGGAATATTGGTTAGGTAGAGGTAAACCGTTGAATCCGTACTTGACGGGTCTTTTGGTCTATTATTTACAATGTGAATAAAAGCCAAAGGATCTTCAAGTTTGTCCTGATGAGTACTTTACTCAGGAAGGTATAAAAGACTTCCATGAGTGGAGTATTCTGAGGAGGTGGGTTTCAGCGTGGCTGAGGTTGCTCCACTGGTATTCTTCGGTGGCACAAAGACCTGATGTGACCATCAAAGAATTACTGGAAGGTCCACCTGTCGTTTCACAACATTGGAACCAAAATAACAAAGATGAGAATCTTGTTAGGTTTGGTCGCCTCTGGAAATGCTACGACATGGTTGGTAATAAGGGTATTTATTATATACCTCCTTTTTCTCCCGATCTTGCTTTTGTCTTGATTCTACTAGTTGTCGCGGCGTAAACGCTGGTGCTATCATATAAGAGTACGCCGCTGTCATTCCTAGCTGACCGGCACGGCACGGAAAGGCTGTTTAAGTTGCTGTTTATGCGCTTAACTCACTAGGAGAAGAAGTAAGGTTTGGAACCCTCCCTACTAGACTTGTCTAAAAGACGAAAAAATTTACTATTCCTACTTCGTCTCCTGTCACTCTTGTTTTGATGCTTAAAGAGAGGCCTTATCACGTAACACACTAAGCCGAGTCTCAAGTTCCTGCTGTCAAAGAGTTCCACATCTCTCTCTTCTAATTGATATTTTCTATTTCAACAAGAGGAATTCCTCGCCGAATGGAATGTAGCAACTAACTACTAGCTTAGTGAGCGGATCTAACTCTTTGTTGGGTAACTAGAATGGAAGGAAGAGAGAGAGCCTTGGTACGAATACCGGGGGATTCCCCTTCTTTCGCCTTCTCCTGCCTCTTACTATACTTGAATCCCTATCCCCACCCCAACCCCAATAGGCTGTTAGCAATAAGAAGAATAGGCTGCGTCCGATTCCTCTTCTGCCTTTTTTATTTGAGAGAGCCTTGGATTGCTTTCGGCAAGGAACTTTCTCTCTTAAAGCTTCAAGATGCCAGGCACTTTCCTCATTAAAAAGCGCAATCACAACTGTCGAAGCGAGTGCTCTACTATCTCCGAGAAGATAGGATTAGGACAAGTTTCCATAAACTGTCACGCTTTCAATTGGAATTAGGCACGAATTAGTCCTTACTCGAAAGAGTAAGCAAGCGCATAAAAGCCCCTTTTCCTCACAGACTAGGGGATGAATCTCTAGACCAAAAAGCAGTTATATAAAGCACTGCTGCCACTTCCTTATAGAATAAGGTACTTGACAAGTCCTACCGGCTTCTTTCAGTCCTAAAGTCAATCAAGAGGCTAAACTCGATCTTGGGATGCCATATGGCGGTGTAGATCCATTTCCGTACTCGATGGATGAAGCTACTGAGAATACTACGATGAATGAGGACGGCTATCGTTGGAAATCCAGAACGGCTCTGAACGGGGCGTCTCGAAAGCGGGCTGGAATCGGAAAGAGTAACGATTTAGAAAGGGCTTTTCCCTACTTAGCTTAGTGCTCTCAGTTCGATGCGCGATACCAGTCAAGAATTTCTTCTTTCAGCAGAAAAAGTGAACAAGAAAGAGGAAGTCAGTTCGCTAAGGGGCATAGTCAATCTATCTTCCCTAGCATTTTATCACATCAGCAACAGCTCGCCTTCTTTCCACACTGCTGCACCCTGTGGTAGGACGTGCCCTGTAAGAAGGAAAGTTATAAAGGTAACTGCTTTCGTAGCAGCTCTTACCCTATCTGCTCTTGGTCTTATAACCGGTGTAAGCAATTTCCTCATCATAAGAGTTCTCAGGGCTAGGGCTGTCATCCCGGTGGCCTATCTGTTGGAAAAATATGAGCTGTGAACGTAGGAACTATTGGCAATAAGCGTTGGTAGAGTTCTTGTTTCCGGTGTAGATGTTATCAACTCGGTAAGGCGAAGAGCAAGGCCAAATCCCGGGCAGCTGTAAAAGATTAGTGTTCGGAATGTAGCCAATGGGAAAATTTTTTTTGTATGGTAGTAGTAATATGAGTGGGTGCTTTGCCCACTATCTATAAAACTTCTTCGTCGGTCTAATAAGAAAGTCTCCTTTTCTGGCCCTTATTCCCATTCTTTTCAGAGAACAACCTCTGTCACCTTTCTTGCTTTCATCACTTGTCATTCAGGTACTAGTATCTTTAAATCAACTCCTCTCTTTCGGTCAATCTACTCTTCGCTTCGCCCCTGGCACTAGTAAAATTCTATCTCGGTTCATGGCATGTCACAACGACTCTATCGGCTTATAGTCATTCCTGGTTATAAAATGCTGGTTTGATAAGACTAAGACCAGGAATGAGGCGTATGTCTTTGATCAAGCGCTTCCGTCACTCCTATCTGGTTGAACCAGTACTTCCTTTCCGCCGTTCCTAGGGACCACCCACTCCCCTTTCTCTGGTTCCTAGCCCAACAAAGCGAGGGCGCTAACCCTTGCTAAGACTGCTTACCTCCCTTACTAAAACAAAGCACCAACAGCGGATAAGGCGATAAGACATCAAAAAGAAAGTGACGGTTTTCAAGGTAAGTAAGGAGGGTAGGTAAGACCGGCAATGCCGCATCCACGCATAAAGAGGAAAGAACATAGGTCAACCGAAGCCAAGGGAAAGCGATCCAAAGCTAACCATGCCACGAACAGTCGACTCAACAAGAACAGGGGATATTCAAACGAATCTAGCATAGGCCGAGAAATCCTTTTCTTCTTTGAACGGCTTTTGACCGGGAAGAGGTTTCATACGAGCGAGGTAATGGGCACGAGATAATGGGATGATCTTGAATCTATCTCTAATGGATCAGCATCTATTCCCTTCCCATCAGAGCAACTGGATCACTGGATTATACAGATTCCTCCATTAACTTTCCACTCTTCTTTAGGGTAAACCCTTTTACCACGAACTAGAAAAGAATATCAAAGAAAAGGAAAGTAAACTGAAAAGCTTAAAGGGAGCGAAAGCAACTGTCCACGCAGGAGCAGAAAGCAACTCTACTGTAAGGAGAGGATGCTGACTTAAAAAAGAAGATAAACTTGTATATAACGAACAGGGGAGGGGAGTACCCCCGGACAGATTGCACTCAACAATCCTTTTTTTTGTGCAATTGTCTATAGCGGCTAAAACTTCATCGAAGTCAGGTATCCTGCCCCCCCGGCTAGAGTATTGGCTCAGGAGGTTCTTACTTACACCGCTGGATATTAAGTCGAGAGATGACAGCAATAAACCGTTTACCTTCTTTTGCTCTTTAGAGTCTTAGGAAGAAAGGTAGGAAGTCACTGATTTGTCAGAGAAGCAGGGACAGCTTGAAAGCACCTTTCTTAAAAGGATGAACCTCACCTACGTTTGAAAACGAACTGCCGGTACTCCACTTAGAAAAACTGCTCTTCTGCACCTGACCTAGTGGCTGGATCGACAGCAAAAGCAACTCCCTTGCAAATGCATAAAGGGGGCTTTAAGAGAAAAGTCTTACCTTATGATACTGGGGAAGAAAAGGAGCTGCTACTAGAGAAATTCCCCCGGACTGAGACGAGAAAGAACGTAGGAGAAGGAACTCCTGTCGTTCCATGGGGGAACTCCGGACCTACGCCCTCTAGTATAGCTATTGACTGCCATCCCTGCCAAAGAAAAAACTCTAATAAGAAGGACGAATGCGAGAGAATGAGACTCGTAGGTAGTATGTGCCAATAGGATAAGTCGTTACGCCGCAGCAGTAAGGCATATTAAGTCTAGCGACTTCCTCTTTGCACTAGTCTCATAGCTTAATTAAAGAGATTAGCCATAGCCTTTTCGACTATAAGAATGGGAATATAGCCTTGAAGGGCGAGGCCACCCCTCTCGGGGTGGGGAAAGAAGAGTGGGTATGCTCGCTTTTGTTTTGAAGAGATCGTTGTAACTTAGTGCAAAAGTGAAAGGAAATTGATAGGAAAACTGTGCTCCGAAGGTGATGGTTGTTATGATAAAAAAATTCTCTTTGTTTATCTTTTCAACTATCTCGATATCTTCCTTCTGTTTGAAAACCTTCCTCGAGATGAAGTTAGCATTGCTTGTATACATGACTGGGCATGGGAAACCTTGGACCAAGCCAAACTGTCTAGCGGCAAAGTGTGGTGAGTACAACTCTACTCCACAGGTATTATTTGGTGGATCCATAGAGACTTGATAGTGGAGATCCCTGGCCACTAAGTAGTTGGCCTAAAGACAGAGTCAAGTACAAATTGTACTCAGAGGTCTGGAGGAAAGGAAGAATCAAGCTTGAACAGCTCAGAGCCAAACTGACGCTCTCGGAAGGGAGCGAAATACTCAACTGAGCCTAGATTGTAGAAAAGTTCAAAACATTTATCAAAAGGAAGATGAGTGTTTGAGACAGATCGCAAGAGTTTTCCATAACAGGAACAATGCTTTTAAGAAGGAGCAGTCTGGATTTTTCGAGAGCCAAACTCAGGAAAAATATGCATGGAGCCACAGTTGCACAATCCAGAGAGGGCCATGGCCAGAAACGGGAAGATTTTATTTGACTTATTCATGCTCTCATTCCCCTATAAAGACTATAGGAGCCAAGTTGACTCTCTGATTGTTAGCCAAGACAATGGCTAACTTAGCTAGCTTCTTCACTACATTCCCGGACTGCACACAAAAGACATATTTACATAACCAAAAGAGAAGAAAAGCAATAAACTCGTCTTTCTCTATGTTCTTCATGTCTTGGCTCAAGAAAAGGGATGGCTTACCACTCTTGTTCTTCAATTCAAAGTGGCGTTTATGGAGTCTCCCACAGGAGTAAACCAGTTAAAGCCGCCAAGTCATAGAGAGTCGCCGTCATGGTGCCGGGTTTAAGAAGGAAGGAATTTTCAGAAGTTGCCTAAAAGCAAAGGGCAGAGGCGAATTGAAAGCTAAGCAGTGGTAATTCTAAAGATTCCCCGGGGAAAAAATAGAAATGTCTCCTACCAACCACCTAATATGTGGAAGTATCGACGTAATTTCATAGAGTCATTCGGTCTGAATGCTACATGAAGAACATAAGCCAGATGAAGGAACAGGAAGACCTAGGATGTAGAAGAGCATAACATGAGTGATTCAGCAGATTTTTATTCCTATATATCAACTCATGTAGTACTTTATTTCATTTTACGATATAGTTAATCCATCTGTATAGATATCATCATCTACACCCAGAAAACCGTATGCTTTGGAAGAAGCTTGTACAGTTTGGGAAGAGGTTTTGATTGAGAAAATACCTCTTTCCTCCCTACAGAAACATCTTTCGTACTAAAAACAAACACCATCTTTGATCCTTTTAACTGGAACATCCATTAAACTACTTGACAAAGTTTTCTTAAATAACGAATTAAAACTTATTATTATGTATGCAACCATGATTTAATTAATTGATATTGTTACAACTTAAAATAAGATTTACGGATTTTAGACTGAAGAATAGGAATGAGAAGAAAAGAAAATAGGAAAGAAGACTAGATTCCTATATTAAGGACAGAGACAGCTATCTCTAATACGGTTCGTGCTCCTCCCCGAGAAGCACTAACCTCCCTAAGGGTAAACATAGAGTATTGAGTCTCTAACCTGTTATAGTGCTGACGCTCAGTCGTGCTGCTCACCCGAGCATCACTCCTTCACGCACCCTTCCGTACACCTAAGCTAATCTCTAAAGAACCTTTCTTTACGAGAAAGAAGAGTTCCCTGCTGGGCTAGTTACACAGAAAGAAAAGAAGCAAGAAAACTCCTTTCGCTCCGTGCCGATTAGTCACTCTGATCGCTCATCCATGAGCTAGCGCTTTCATTCAACTAATCCCTGGAGTTGGTTTGCTTTATGTGAGGTTCGTTCCAAATCTCTATCGTCAAATAACATATCTAAGGGCTCAGACGATGTTCTCTTGTCCCCTCGGGAAATTTAATTAAATCATCCATTGGTATAAAGCGCAGGACGCGAACCAATCATGGACTGGCCGTAGGTTAAGATAGTTACCTATGGAAAATCTAGGTCTTTTTTTTCCCTCAATAGAACAAGGCAGAAAGGGCCTCTGACCGAGAGGTCGTTAGACGAAAGCATGTCCTATCCTCTTTTCAAAGCAATCCAAGGTCTGATGGTGTGAACAGCCTATTGCATTTAACCAACGCATAACGGACTCGTGGAGCCCAGAGATCGCCTTGGGACCACTCTTCCCCTAGTGCATGGACGGAGACAACTAGGTCTCGCCATGAAGCAAGCTCATAGGGAATTAGGCACGAATTAGTCCTTACTCGACTCGAAAGAGTAAGCAAGCGCTACGCCCCTCTTAAACTGGATCAAATAGGGGATTACTAGAACCCCCAGAGACTCTGGGTTTCCTTCCCACAGATCTGCCCCAGCCTTTTTAGGTTCTTTTGCGGGATGGGATAAAGGCTCTTTAGCGGGATAACCGTTCTTAGGGTAATCAAACCTGCAAGTCTTAGTGCTACAGAATCCCCTGCTAGGAAGGGAATGAGCTATAATATGCCTTCTGTTTGCGGCGAATAGGAATAGGTTGTTTTCAGGTTTGACATGACATAAGATAAGAGGCTAATTCGTCGAATTAGATCCGATTCCAATTCCACATAGTGACACAGATCCTTTTTATCAAATAGTTGCCAACTAGTCTTGGCGAGAGGGATTACTTGCGCACTAGGAGTTTCCTCATCTCAGATGCCCGGAAGGAGCTGCTAGAGTAGGTTGCTCGAGAAGGCTGTTAGGGTAATAAAACCAGCAATCGAATCCCCTGCTATTGAATATGAGTAACTATCCAATTCCATAACAGAAGAAAGAGATGGGACTAGAGCTTTTGGCTTTCTTCCTTCACTTCGATCAAGGATTGCTGCTAGAAGGTTTGGAAGCCATGTAAAATGCCTTATTAGATGAAGAAGAATAGCTGGTGCTCTAACCTGATGTCGGAATAGCAGCTGTGAATGGAATGGGGGAAAAAGGAGGAATTGTCCAAAGCCTTTTTTTTCCTTGATTCCCCTAGTTAAGATATCCCACGCAAGGAAGAGAATAGGTAATAGGCTGCAGAGAGGAGACTGTGGCACTTTCGGATCAATGTTTAGCTTTTTCTCTTTCTCCGACTATTGAAGCACATTAGCATCAGCAAACGATCTGCGGCATTTACTATTTCCATGCCATGACATGAGACAGATCTCTCGCAACTAGTTCCCTTGCTGATTTGATTCAACTCCTGAATGCCATTCTATTGTTTGCAAACGAGTGAAAGGCGGAGTGACGGTTTAGGCTTTGGATTCGACAGTTGCGATAGGAATGAAGCCAATGATGTCCCCAAACCAAACGAGAAGGCTGATCTTGTATTTCGGGATTACCCCAGAGCAGAAATGCGGGATTACCGGTCACTCATAGGTTCTTTGAAAAGCTGAGTAAGAGCTATTGTCGACCGGTCTTATTGGTCAAGAAAGCGTCGAAAGAGTGACTGGGGACAGGGAAAGGGCTTGTTAAGGACCTTCTTGTCCTAATGCGAGCAACTGACATAGGGAAAATAGAATGCAAGATGACAGAATGCTTATCCGGTGTTCGGACGAAAGAATCCCCTGCTCTTGTTCGAGAATCTGCTCCACATTCATGCCCAGAATCTGCTGCTCTCTTTCCTGCTTACAAACCGAAGCTCTTTTCGCCTTTACCGGAGCTGCTAAAGCAATTGCAAAATTACTTTCCTGTTGATTTCGCAGGACAGACAGATATTGAATTAACGGAAAGGAACTGAACCTGAACTGCCTTAATGGACAGGGATAATAGTCTAATAAGATGCCATAGAAGCAGAACCGGTCTTAGATGGTTGACGGATAGGTTTTTGCTTTTTGCCTGGCTGGGCATAGTCAGAGCTAGCAATAACTGTCATACTACTTCCCTCAGAAGGAAATTGGCTGATCTCCAGCTCTTGTTCCAGCAATGTCCAATTCTGCCTGAAAACCTAATAGTCTTATTGCAGCGCCATTCTATTCCGAAAGTCAGGTCAGTGCCACAGCTTCTTCTCAAGCATCAACATCAAAGAGCTCCAATGCCCTTACTTGAATCTAATCTAAGGAGGTCGATGTCCATTCAAAAGGGGAATTGATAGAGTCAGATGAATGCGCAGGGGATTTGCCCACTACTAGAACGAGGACAGGCCTAGCTACTTTGCAAGCATTCCAGGCTAGGC
>JBBNAE010000016.1:120000-140000 GCA_039657345.1 Stephania japonica | reverse complement strand
AACTTCAAAATGTTAGACTTGTAATGGACTACTCCACTAACTGGATTAAGAGAACTCCCAAGGCCAGAGATCAACACTATAAATGAGAGTTCTAGGACTAGAACTGCATGACTCGAAAGATGATAGAGTCTTCTCAAATAAGGAACTTAAGATTTTACTCTTGTAGAAAGCTTCCTAGACAGACCGCTGGAATAGGGTAGCTAGGAAAGGGACTAGCCCGGAAAGCATAGTCAGAAGGTAAAGCGAAGCGGTCAACCTCACCATAGACTAAATGTGAACTTACAAGAGGGGAAGAGTGTATAGAAAGGATCTCGCCCAATAAGCAGCTATCGGAGGAGATATTTTCGATACACTCTTCTCCGTGCCATGTCTTCGGACCTCTTTGCGCCCACTGACTTTTCTTTGTCGAGTAGTTCCGCACTTTTCCCTTACGGTCAAGGCAATGCACCTCTCCCTGCCGGTCTGATTCCCTCAGCAAAGCATTTGAGGAAAAGAATCCCCTGTCCCAACTTCTTACCTTCGGAAATCTTTAGCAAAACAAGCGCGAAGGAGGTTTTCCATGCAAAGCTCGCTGGGTCCAAAATACGGGTTTTTTTCATGCATCTTTCCGTTGGGAGCAAAGGAGAGGGAAAGGCTTAGTACACGGAGATCCATGCCGAAATCAACTCTCCAACCTTGAGATTCCAAGGGGACACAGGGTCGAAGAAAGACAAAGCTTCGGGTCACATAAAGACATGAAAGGCATTGATCGGGGAGGTTGCTGACTTCTTAGGATAGGAGCTTTTGCCTATGACCAGAGAGAAAGGGCGTTAAGGATTCTGTTTCGCTCATCAAACCTAAGTGGGGCCCCTGCCAACCAATCGGCCAAGATTACGTTCAATTCAGGATCGAATACATCTTTGGCTTATGAGTTATGCGTTTTCTCTTCTTGGCACTTTTTGTCTGCTAGTGCATAATCATGCCTATGGGGATAGTGGAGGTTGAGCAGTTTCCCTGATGAAGAAGAAAAGAACTCTCCTTCTCTAAACAAGCTTGCCTGTGGGCGTCGAGGAAAGAAAGAACGATAAGAGAAGCAAGGAACGAGAATAAAGGGAGGTGGGTCGGTGAAGGGAGCGAGCACTCATAGCAAGGCAAGAAAGCAAGCCAGCTGTAGGTCAGAGGAGGGAGGATACCCGGGTTCAAGGTAGCCCAAGTCAGTCGATCAGTTAGTGGCTGGCGCTTGGCTTCGTGCAGGCCTTTGCCTTCTTGCCTCAGCATCTTTACCGGAACCCTCACATGACCCAACTTAGCACTGTCGCTGACCTCGTCAGCCCAGCCTGACGACCAAAAGCCTTACTAGCACTTCCGAGGTCTCCCGCACCAACGTTCATGCTAGCAACCAAGTCTCAGCTCCAGCTAGCCAACAGTCAGCCGAAAGGGGGTGTGACACGCCTCCCCCACTCAACTCATGCTTCTGTTCGACTCCTCACTAGCTCTCTTCGTTCGCACCTTTTCAAGCAACTAAACTAGTAGCTTCGCTTCGCTTAGCCTACTTACCCTTCTTTCACACTTACAGCTTTGTAAGAATTCAGGGGCTAGGCTAGTCAAAGGTTGCTGACTCTGATATTGATTCTCAAACAAAGTGGGCATCCTCCAGCTGGGTCTCTAGTCTTTCTCATGTGTTCACTTTCAGCAAAGAGGTTTAAAGCTATAACAATATAGCAGAGAGTCGGCCATTCCCCCTATTAGTAAACAGTATATGCGGATATAATCTAGAGTTTGGATCTGGTGAAGCCTTCAAGGTAGGTACAATGCGAGTCAGCCACTCTTCTTACGTGTCTAGCATGGTCGTCAGCTCATCCCGGCAGTCGCAAAACAAAAGACAATCCTAATCGTGACTGTCATGTGAATCCTTCAGGGATTGAGCTAAGAAAGCAGATGGGATGTGATCTAGTCTAGCTATCAAGAATGAAAGCAAAGTTCTTTCTTTCACAACAAAAAGAACTATCTAAGACTACCCTATTGGAAGGCAATTCACCCTACTCTAGAAAGTCCCAGCAGATAGTTTTCAAAGCATAAAATCACGAAGGCAGGCCAGGCCGGGTGAAACTCGTCATTCTCCGCTTGCAAGTCAAGCTTGTCAAGAGAATCTTTCAGAATGTGCTGTGGTGTTCTGATGATCCTAATTCTCATCTGGCTGAGCCAACAAGTGAATTACAGGTCGAGCTATTTCATTCCTCGCTCTTCATTCGAGCCATGCTTTCCTTAACGGACTAGCTAAGGTTGACTTACATAGTTGTTCTTTCTTTTCGCAATTTCAAGTTAAAGCTAGCGTTTTTCAGCTTGCTCTTTGCTTTGGTCGAGTAGCAAGCGAAGGCTGATCTCTTAACAGGCCTTTGGCTGTTGTACTTTCGAGTTACGAGCCCATTAGAGAAGCTAGCTAAGCTCAACAATCAAAGACATTTCACTCCTTTACCAGATGCTGATCGAGAAGCTAAAGCTAATCACCTTGCCAAATAATTGATTGATAGAGCCGTCGGATTCTACTACCTCTTACCGGTTTACTGATCACATGCTGGTTATCAGAGTAGAAGCTGTATCACTAATAGCGGATGTTTGAACATCTTTAGGAGTTGAGTAACAGCCCATCATCTCCTTCTTCAATGAGAGAGGACTCCACCCTACACGGTATGGTTTGTTACGGCACGGCTCGGAATAGCAAGGTATGAAGTAGTTGATGATATCAAAAGTGATAGATTGGTAAAGTGCTCATAGTATGGGTATGGAGGAAGCAGCCGAAGCTAATGCCTAAAAAGTAAATCCTTCTGGTGTGGCTTAGCATTAGGAAGTTCTTCTAGAATGTGCTTTTAGAGAGGCTATCGTTGATCTTGCTCTTAGCCTACTGTTTGAATCAGAGTCAGTCCATTCATTCATTCCAGTCCGTCCTTCCAAGCAAAGAAGCGAAGGAATAGCACGTTTGTGATCTAGTTCCTACCTTCTAGTACTCCAAGTGTAGTTGCCAGTGTAGCAGTAGTTCCTTTCTTTTCAAGCCTTGCCAGCAGCTACTTTTCAGCTAGTGCAGTTGGAGCCCTGCTCGCTTTGTAGCGCATTAATATCCAGACGAGAAGGAGTCTTGAAAATGGAAAAAAGTAAGGAAGATGCACAAAATTTAGCCTGCGAGCACTCCTGTCTTTCACCTGGCTCTTCCCTCTTTCGTGAATGCATAGTGGCTAAGCCTACTTTTCTTTCTAAGAAAGTCCTTTACAGGATCGAGCGTAATAAGTGTAACGTGTTTACCAGCAGGACTAACTATTATTTCAAGTCAAGGTGTCTACCAGTCTTACTTAGTTGTATTCATTCTGTCCTAATCAAAAGGATCGACTTCTCTGGGGTGTGACAACTCCTTCTCATGAAGAAACTGTCTGCTTAAGACAGTCGAGCGTGATAGGCTTGCAAAGCATAGGCTACGCAGCCTTGTTCACCGGAAAAGCATAAGATCCTTGATTGAAAGGGAGTTTTGTTTACCAGACAGCTTACTGTTCCGGGAAAGCGAGAGATCTCATTGTCCGATAAATGCTATCTCCTCTAGCGGGATCAGACTTTCCACAAGATAGCATCCCGTAATAAGAGAAGGTCCCTTAGTCTACCCGAAGGAAAGTCAAGAGATAAAGAATCTGTTTTTGGTACCGGCATGGTTAGAGGATTCGAACTGGCAGGATTGGTTTAGTGTTTGCAATTAGCATAAAGCGGTTATGCGACAGCTTGAAGTAGATAAAACTTCGATTCTAAATCACCGAATCTTGCATCCAACCTCGGTCTTTTTGGCACAAGGGATGCGGTAGTTGAACCGATTTCAAAGGCTTGATAAAGCTTTTAGCTTTGGCATGACGTACACGTGGGAAGGTTAGCAAGGGAAGGAGAAGACGAGGGATGTTTAGTGCTATGGTCTGGTGGAGAACTTGGATGAGAACGTTGGAGGAACAGAACTCATTGTCTCGCTACGCTTCGATGACGCTACAGATGTTGAGTCAGAAAGATGAGGGGCAAATGAAGGGCCGGCGAGGCTTCTTTTCCGAATTCGTTAGATTGCCACTAGTTCCAGGATTGGAAGAACATAGAATTGGTAGTTGGGCTCCGCTTGCTTGGTTGGTTGGTCCCCTCTCTTGGTTGATGAATAGGTAAGCGCATTCGAGAGCAGCTCCTGTAGGACTTCTTCCTCCCAGTTATCCTATTAAGGTAAGGAAGAAGCAGACAAAAAGACAGAAGCCGTAAGCATCTCTCTCTTCAAGCAGCCACTAAAAAGTCAGATACGAGATTCGCATTACGGTAAGGAGGAGACAGAAATCCTTGTTAGCATCCAACCCAAGACGAATGAACTTGGCCTTGTGTAGGTTGAGATTCCTGGGGCGGTTCTCTCATTTTAGGTGCAGGTTTTTTTCTTTTGGTCGCTTATTCACAAACAAAGAATCGAAGAATCAACTCAACCAAGAACTCTCCTTTCGTTCGTCTGGTTGCCTCAAAAGTTTTCAGCTGGATAGCCGCGAATGGGCAGAAGCAAGACAAGACCCCCTTTACCAGTTCTAAGGCCTACTTTGGGATGGAGCTATTTACCTGCGAAGGTCAAGCCCATTACCAAAGCCCCACCCATCCACCATAATGGACGCCAACACCATTTCAGAATGATAATGAAAAGGGGTGATCGGGCGGATTTTTGAGTTGTCACGTGGGTACCCAACTTCACTTACTAATAGGGGATTTGGGAGGGAGAACGGAAGACCAAAGAGCCCCAACTCATATCGTACCAAGAACTTGCCATTGACCTAATCAAGCGCTTTAGGGAGATCACCTTCGCCCATGTTCCGAGAATCTACAATCGCTTGGCTGACTCGCTAGCCCTTATGGTATGGAATGAATACTCAGCCCCTCGAGTACACATGCTAGTACACCGAAGCACAGAGTCGCTTGTCATCGAGAGATTGGGCATCCCAGCCACAGAGAGTCCTTCCGTCGAACGGGACTCATTCATCTTCTTGGATGAAGACTATTGAGAATTGGAACATGATGAACTATCACCAGTCAAGACGAGGCCGTTAAGGTCGAGGACGATGGGAACCATGCTATTCTGATTTCTACAATTACCTCAAGAACGGGTTCATACCAGAGTACACCACTCGTGGTCAGATTTCAATCCTTAGAAAAAGGAGCTTGGTCAGCCATGTTCCTGACGTAACCTCTCGTTATTTCCATGATTCCCCGTTGCACCTATTCTCCGCTACCGTCGGTTCAGATCTATCTCGGGTACGGTCACTGCACTCCAATCTCTGCCTCGGTTGGTGCACCTATGGTTCTTAAGGTTGTTGATGCCAAGAAAGATAAAGAAAATTTTAATATTAAAACTCTAGTTGCGAAGGATATTGCTTACTACAGATTCGAGTGAAATGGCTGGTGGTAATGATGCGTGGTAAGGTCGCTGCTAACGAATAGTGGGTGCGTGGAGAATGATATGGATTCGAGCTCCATTTCCCTCTCGGTATTTAGATCTTCCTCTATCTCCCATTCCTCTTTCCTTTGTTCCGCCGACTACATTGATTGGATACCGCTGGCTGCCTTACATGAAATTAGATTGAGTGCGCAAGCGGTGAGACAGGCCAGTATAAGCCTCCTGAGTCCCAGTTTTTTACTTTCCACTTCGTTCAACCCTAGTGGGTCGAAGGATTTTCCTACATTAGTTTTGCTCCCCTCGGTTAGGGTTTGGCCATGTCCTCGTTCCCAAGAAAAATTTTCCTGCCTCACAGGGCTACTGTTGTTGATAATCCCCTGCGCTCCCTCTTCCCTTCCGCCCCCATATACTCCTTCATACAAGTGGTAAAAGATTTGCCTTATATGCTCTAACCAATCACTTATCATTCGATCTGCAGCACTTAGGATTTATGGCTTGAGCAAGTAATAACTGTAACTGGTTACAGTTAGGAGTACACTTGGTATGAGTGTATACCAAAGACTTCACCCCACACAAAGGGCTAAGTTCCAGTTTTGGCAACAGCTGGCAAGATCTGAATAGATGTATTCAATTTGGTATCCTCCCCCCATCGCCCAAGCGAGCCCCCCACCTATAGGCTCAAATGCGGGCGCACTTATAGCGTCCCTTAAGCCCACCGGCTGCGCTTCCAAGAACCTGAGGTTTATTATCCTCGAGGGATAACTACTTAATAGTTTGAAATACACCCCTGCTTTCCTAGAAGCTATCCTGCTCAATAGAGGTTGAGGCGTAAGCCCTACTAAGGAGTCTCTGCCTTGTGATCACATACTGCCTCCTTACTTCCCTCATTAACAAAGATCCCGTGGAAACGATATCAACATATCTCCTCCCTGAGTGCCCCCTCGCGATAAAAAGGAAGTTTTGAATAAAAGTGATATTGCTGATAGAAAAGTATTACATTGTTATATCCCTTGTGAATGCATCCCCTCTTTTTTAGCCTAAGTCCTAGGCCTAGGGGACTCGTACCTCCTCTGTTCTATTGATCAAAAGTTAGAAGTCCCGCTAGAGAATTGTCTGATCCCGCGTCAAGACTAAGCCAAGACCCCGCGTCATCACGAACTTGGGAACTCTTTACAATATTCGTGTTTTTCTCCTTCCACTATTTTTATACTCTATTCTAGAAAGTAAAGGCAGGGGGGCCGTCTCTCATTTAAAGTTCACAGCAGCGTTTCCTTCCTTTTCCTTCTTCGGCATCCCCCGGCCCCCTCATCGTCGGTTAGCCAGTAGGGGCATGTAGGGTCATCGCCCTTCACCGTTTTGGAAAACCTGAGCACTCCCGTCCGCCGCTAGAAAGATGGTACTGTTGAAATACTCATTTACAGAAGGTCCTCCGGGTACTACATATTTGACCATCGCGGCAAGGTGCAACTCCTTTATAAGATTTACAAGTTCTTCCATCCTAAATTTCTACTTCTCCCCCGCAGGGACCTTGACAAAGCCTACACATGCGTGCCGCGCGTACGGGAACTGCGGAAACCTCCTCCTTAGCTCCAAATCAAACGTATGGATATAACAATTGAGCATGCTGATCCCAATTATCGGAACTTCGGATAGGGGCATTATATCCTGCAACTTTCCATTCAAATAATCAGAGGATTCGGTGACAATGAGTTTTCCCAGTCCAGTCCGAATCTCATTCTCTGTGTTTTTTCTCTGTGGCTGCTAGAAAGATAAGTGAAGCTCATTTTTCGACATTGACACGAAGACCCCCAACTAAGCTAAGCGGCAAGCTTTTCAAGCATGAGATTATCCGCATCCTGAATACTTGTTTTGTTTGAAGCCCATTTTCATTCTCTCAAGGGAAGAAACTGCGCCATCTCCATCTCCTACTGAAAGCGAATGGGAAGATAAAATATAAGAAGCAGAGAACTCTTATTCCTCTCTATAGGCATTCTAGAACGCCCCTATCCGGATAACTTATAATTACACAAGGAACGCTTACATACAGAAGATCCAGTAACAGAGATTAAATATATATAAATAGTTGTTTTGCCATATACCGAAAGACAAGCTTGACTTCTGATATCACAAGCTTACGGTTACTCTGAAATTTCAAAGTAAAGGCTCCTTGGCCGCTACGCTAGGCTGCTTACTATTCTCCTGATTCTTCATCCTATAATCTAGCGTAGGTCAAACCTTCTAGTTGAACTTCTTCCTCTAGGGTTACCCCTGACATTCTGTAAGGATCAGTGGCATCTTACTCTTTCAATAAAAGACCAGCGACACCCTGGCTATTCAGATAGAAGGAAACTGTATAAAAACTTTGATCTTTCCCGTTCAAAGCAAAGATAGGCTTATCTCTAGGCTTCAGGGCCTTAATCTTCTGGTTTTCACTATTCTCATTACTATTCTTCCAGCTAGGTTGACCCTTCTGGTCTAGGAACGGGCGGCAAAGCCCCAAAAGAAAGGAACTCAAAGCCAGTTACCCCCGCCTTTCCTCTTATGGCATCTCTTGCTATACTACTGAAAGAGTGACTTCATTACGCCCTTTCCATAGCTTTCAATCATCTCTCTTTCTCAGCGAAGAGTAAAGAAGTAGTTATTATTGGGCTTGATAGATTGCCCTTAAATGAAAGAGATCTTTCTCTGAGCTCTGAGTTGCAACCTTCCTCTCGCTCATTTTCAGTCCTGACTACTCTTAATTATTCTTTCCAAAGCCACTGATCAATCTTCCTTTTCTTACTATTGGGTTATTCATCCTTTCACATGAAATCTTTCTCATTATCTTATAGGGAATGAGACTATAAAAGAAAGCCCTGGCCTTCTGTCTTATAAAAAAAAATCAATGTGGGAATAGCAGGAAATCTCAGAAGCGGGGAATCTAAAATAGCATCATCGGCCTTACGACTACTAAGGATTTCCTGTTGGAGGCCTTTGCCGGTGAAAAGAATGGGAGGACTTTTCCGGGTAAATGTCCCCACTCTTGGCGGAGATTGCTGCTAGCTCGCCTTCTTCTTCGACATAAGGAAAACGTTCAGAATGGGTAGTTTTTAGGATTTCTACTATGATGGGGATTTAGGGATAACACATGCACATGAATAAGCAGAATACTCAATAGCATTGGAAAAAGGACCAACAATATATATAGATATATTTTATTATTAAGGAATACGGAATAGTAATAACAACATAAAAATTCGAGGGTAGGGTAAAGGTCAAGTAGTAGTTAATCACTAAAAAAATGATAGAGGAGGCAATAAAGGGAAAGAATCAGAATGGTAAACCAGAGTCACCGGTTGCTCTTGGTCATGGCCTCTTATTTCAGCGGAGTTTGGCGACCTCATCTTCTTCTCGGCTTGTAGCTTTCTCTGACGCTGACTGGGCTGGCTGCCCTGATAGCCGACGGTCCACCACTGGTTTTTGTATCTTCTTGGGGAAGAATCTAATTTCTTGGTGTGCAAAGAAACAACCGACTGTCTCGAAGTCTAGCGCTGAATCTGAGTATCGCTCTCTTGCCTCTACTTGTGCTGAAACACTATGGATCCTAACAGCACCGGAACAACGCTACTTCACACCTTCACCTATCGGTAAAGCGGCTTCCGCTCCTTTCAATATGCACGGTCCGGAATTAGAAAGCAAAGTGAACAGAGAGAGCGACTTTCACTCGTCAGATTCAGGTTCAGGCATCTCTAACAACTCAAAGGCGCACCGAGGAGCTAACCCACCAGCCCGATACGAATACTGGCTAGGCATACCGAGGCAGAGCTACCCGGCAAGAGCTCAACCGCTACTCGCTATAGCAAATCGATTCTGACTTACGTCGTTACGCTCGCCCTCCGAGGCCTTCACTCCACTCGAGCACGTCGGGAGTGAACTATTACCATGCTTTGTTGCTAGGCAAAGGCAGTTTCCACTCCTACTTGCCAAAAAGCAAGGAGGCAGAAAGCCCACAGAGGGGTTGGGCTCAAACAAAAGTCCCACCCTCGCCAGAAGTGGTTTAGTGCCATCCTCCGGTCTCAACAAAAGCTGTCGAACTCAGGAGAGGAGACCCGCCGCTATCAAGCAAGGAGAGCACCTTCAGGCCGTTACGTCCGGGGCCCCTCAACCGAAAGGCCCTCCTTCACTCCACTCATCAGACTCAACAACGCTTTCAGACTACTCTGACAACACAAAGGAGCTCCAAAGGCGGGGAACTCAAATTCTCGTAAGATGACCACTGAACGTTTGACGGTTACGGGGATAAAGAAAGCTACTCAGAAGAGCGTGTCCAGCCCTAGTCGGTTACGCCAAAGGCACATTAGACGACTGGAGGAAGCCGAGAGCTCCCCGGTCACGGGACCGTTCATAGCGGGGGGGACCTGGTGAACGGACGCACTGTAGGGGGGACCCTATGGGCGAACTGCCCCGTGCTGAAATGAGCAGATGGCAGAGGCGGAAATTTCCACGAGCCCTGGCGCTCCAGGGTGAGAGCTACACTTCCCCGAAAAAACACTGGCAGAGGTAACGAGCATGCACGGCGGGCGTTTAGCACAACCGAGGCAAGCGAGGACCCCAAACACAAGACGGCTGTGGTTGAGTACCGGGTATAGGATCCCCAGCGGAGGATAAAAGATCCAACAGAGGAGTCGCGGCTTCTAGGCCCTAGGCACGCGTACCCAAGGACTCGCTAATCTAGGCTCGGGAAAACCCCGGCCTAGGTTGCTGCTATACTAGACTCGACGTAGCTCCATACGGTCCTGGGGGGGGGGAACTCCTGGGGTTATAGGGGCGGGAAGCGATTCCCTTTGACATGTCAGTATGATAGCGTTCGTCTGAGTTGAGCGAAATCCGTGTGTTTTCATAGTTTTAGTTAGTGGTCAGTAAGCGTCAGAGCCGCTCCTGAACCTCTCTTTATCATGTAGGCTTGTAGTGAGAGGGGCATATTGAAAGGCTGCGCTCCCCTCGAGAGGAGCAAAAGCGCAGCGGTGTCAAGATGTTGTTAGGCCTAAACAAGGGGTCGCTAGACCGATTGCAAAGCTAAAACAGCCGTTCCGCTCGCCGCTAAGAATAGCCCCTTCACGTAACTCCCCCGCTTCCTCACTCTTCCCACACCGGGAGAGAGAGCCGAAGCGAGCAACAAGGGCTAAACGCGCCTGACTACACGTGACGGTACTACATGGAACTGTGACGGTGTACGTTTCAATAGGCCCCTCTCACTACAAGCCGGAATTCTAAGAGAGAACGGAACTAAATACAAAGAGTGCCGGTATCGCTTGCCAACGCGCTAACCACGCTAACAGCAACAACACCGCTAGCTAACTGCTCCACTCAGGACAAACAAGCGCTATCAGACTGAGAGTCAAAGGCCGAATTCCCCCCTATAACCCCCCAGGATTGGTGGTGAACGAGAGGCAGGCAGCCCTCGTTGCCGGGGGGGAGGGGATCCGCCGGGGCAGAGGTAGGTGTTTCAGTGTACTTATCATTCATTCATGCCGGAGTGGATGGACATGCCCGAAGCCCGTAAAGGCATAGAGGATTAATATTAATAAAGAAAGAAAAAAAGAGAAAGGGTGGTTGGTTCCAGGAACCAGAGGTCCTACCTAATGGGTCATAGGTGAGGTTTCGCGCTTCTATATCTCCATCTATAGGAGGCAGCATCCATTCCCGCTTGATAGTTTTCGTCGATTCGTGATTTCCATTTCGTTGTTGCGAAGGCGGTTCTAGAACCGCTAAACCCATGGTACATGCAATAGTACCTCGAATTCTGGAAAAAAGACCGGGCTCTCCATAACATTGTTGTCCCATATCTCTAGCAAATTCAGCCCGACCTTCATACAGGTCAAGTAAGGTTTCTCAGTTACTGGGACAAGTAAATCTTTACGGATCTACCCCCCGAAGAAACCGGACATATCCATTTCGACCATCCGGCTCGAGCGATAACTAAATTCGAACAGAGTCTTGAATTGAAATCATCTCTATACAATAGAATCCTAATCAAGATTCTTTCAGATGAAATGCTCACCAAGTAAGCTTACGAATGAAATCATGATCGATCTTTCGTCTTATTCCCCGTAATCCGTGTTTATCCCCACGAATAGACCTCCATGGGATACAAGTGACTTGTTACTGATCCGGCCTTTCTCCCTCCCGAGATCCCTTTTCTCCACTCCTATAGTCTGCCTTATCGAAATGCAAGGCTTTTTTATGCATTTTGTACTCTGCAAGAGTCAGAGATAAGTAAGATGTTATTCATTACGATACACAATGACTCGGTTATAACCAACCCCAGCAAGATACGGCTCAGCCCCCCGAAGAAAAACCTGACGCGCTTCGGCCTTTGGATTGAATTCCGGCTTGTAGTGATAGGGCAGGGGGCATTTAGGTCTCATGTGGTGTAGCTTTCAGTCACATTCCGGCTTGTAGTGAGAGGCCTTGAGTACACGTAATGAGACTGAGGTAAAATCCGTTCTTAGAGATGGAGTACTTTGCTCCTACGTTTGCAGGTGCCATTAGTAGTCTCTTTTCAAAAAGAATTTCTTTCGACCTAGCTTTGAGTCGTCCGTCCCCCCCTCGGGGGATTGAGGGGGGTTACATTACTACTCTTAGCTTGGCTTGGGACTCCACTCTTGTCTTATCAGTAGTAGTGAGTCTTCTTCAACTAGCTCTTTTTATGTTTAGAAAGAGACTCAAAAAAATATGTATTTATTGAATTGATGGATTTTTTTATATTTCTATTACAAGTCTTCACATAGAGTACAGATATTCATGTGACTACTACAACTTTTAGATGACTACTACTAAGATAGAGTACTAGTCCTATTCGTATATCGATGACTATTACTAAGTACTAGTTCAGTCTTGCCTCGATCACTCACTCAACAAGCACTCGAAAGAAAGTCTATCTGCTTCGGCTCCGCTCCTCACTCACTCTTTTAGTTTGGAGGATCATTCGTTCTTCACTCTCTTGCTATTACCCGCAGGGAGCGCAGCAACCAAGGTGCATATTATCATATAGAAAGAAACGAAGCGTAGCGATTCGTACTACCGGAAAAGTTTCGCTAATCGGCAGGCAATAGAGTCAGCCGATGGGCGCAAGCAAGCGTAGCGAATCACATAGAGTTGCCCCTATCCGCCAGCGCGCGGATAGATAGGGCGGGCGAAGGGATGGATGTCTGAGCGGTTGAAAGAGTCGGTCTTGAAAACCGAAGTATTGATAGGAATACCGGGGGTTCGAATCCCTCTCCATCCGCGAGGTCATAAGTTCTCTCTTGCGTTATCTATAGATAAGAACGAATCGGATCGACTCGACTGATATGATAGGTGGAATGGGTAGACGGTTGAGGTTCTTGTGTTATGATTTAGTTAGGACTTTGTCTCCCTTTCGTTATCTTCCGCCCCCTCGTAAGAAGGGCCGGGTGGATGACCTTTGCTTTGGGAGCTAAGTCGAGGATCTCGGTGGTCTTGTGAGTGGTTGATAAACAGCGATTGCTGTTTTCTTTAGGAAGTCCCATAGCAGTGAGGCTTAACAGACAAAGAAAACGGTGGATACTTCCATGGGTAGAGGACAAAAAGCGCCTAATGAATCGACTATGAAGGTGGCTGATGAATTAGCTACATCAGCGCTAAAATTCCTTCATCGTTATTGCCCTGGCATTTATATATAATAGGTTTGGAACCCTTTACTTTTAGGTTTTTATCTTCGGCCATCCGACCCAACACACACCTATATGAATCCTTTTTAAGATGCAAAAAAAGGTGTTGCCTATCCACATGGAAAGCGGACCCTCTTCCAAACATTACCGGTGGATGCTACAGCCGCTATCACTTTGGCTGCAGGAGGGGAATGGTTAAGTGACACTCTCGACGTCTTGTTTTGTAAACGGGATGTTTACCCAGGCGCCGTAGTGTTGCCTAACCGTTCGGCCGGAGATGTCGGATGCTTTTAGCTACTTGTATGGATTTGCCACAGTGTGGTTAGATACAATGCGCTGGCAGCCTCAGCTTGGCAGGATTGGAGTGAAGGTCGAGGGAGCAGGGAAGAAAAGGTGATTCGCTATTCTATTGGCTCACCCTTGTCTCAGGCCTTGGTACGGCCTATACATGATTGGGCCATGACGTGGCAAGGTGAAGAATGGATGGTACCTATAACCAGACCCAACCGTTGCAGTACTTGAGAGGAAAGAGAAAGATCTTTTTATCTCAAGGCTGCTATCGATTCCTTACCTGTTATCCTGACGTCCTGTATGATTGCAGGGTTGTTCGGAAATCCCTTTGCTACTTCCTGGACGTTCATACAGTGTTCTTTAGTCTTTCAATTACCATAAAGTTTGGATAAGAAAGACTATGGGTCACCGGTTGTGACGTTTACGAAGGGTAAACCCCTCGGATTTTTGAGTTCTTGGCCTCTATTCACACTTACACATCATATGCTTGTGTGGATAGCTGCTGTGAGAGGGTGTATGGCACGACGAAGTTTTGCGACTATGCCATTCTTGGCGACGGTGATCGCCAACGAGAAGGTGGCGGCCGCTTACCAAGATCTTTATAATGAGTGTACTATAACTCAATCAAAGTCTCTCATTGAAAATCAGGGTGCTTTGGAGTTTGCCAAAAGATTATGGAGCGACGAAGTGACTAGGGATTTCTCTCCTGTGTCTGCTTAAGATGCTCCGGTCTTTGGTTGACTCTGTTGCAACCCCGATTTTCTCAAATATGCGAGATGTCACTGGTACTATGTCTCTGTCTTTGACCTATTAAGGGGTGCTTCTTATCGTATCTGTGGTGCGCCCTATCGCCCTCAATCTAAGCGATGGAAGCTTCACCATCTTTGTATGCTTTCGCCGTCAGGCGTCTTCCCGTTACCATTGAAACTGTGGTTAGCATTTCCTGGGAGTGTTCACGCCGGGTCTCGCACGGGCCTTCATTCTTGATAGGGCTAACGCGCCTGAGACCATCATTAAAAGGAAATCTCAGGTCTTTGGACATTTTCTCAAGTTCAGGGGGAGGACTTTCTTGATCGCCTCATTCTTCAACCATGGGTAAAGATGTGGCTAAAGTATCTCCGATGGTAGGCTGAGGTTAGCGTCAATTACGATGTGTCGCTCGATACCGCTGAGAACCTCCTGTTGTACCATACCAATGTCTAGACTCCGTTCTAGGAAGAAAAGGTAATGATCTTCCGGTATGGAGTTTTTTTTCGTTGTTACGACAGGCTGAGAGCAGTGCCCACTCCCTTGTGTTTGGGGGAGTTGGACGGCCGTTCAGCTCTTCGGGACTTTCTTTTTTGTGAAGAGTTGTCCTGCCTTCAAAAGACTGCTAGGAAATTAGACTCTAGGCGTACCTGAGCACTCATGCCTGCAGTCAAATCGATATAGAAAGAGAGTCGAGGGGTCTGCAGTGCAAGGTCTGTGCGGGACTAGCAATCCCGCGCAGATCAACCCCCGGATTGACATTTTGACTTCGGTTTCTGGGTTGCCTTTACTTTATAGGACTATGACAATCGAATTGAAAAAAGTGTTGTGTTTGGCAAACATCATCGGAATTCTTTGAAGGCTAGATCATGGAGAGCAAGTCAACCACTCGAGCTAGTGCATGCCGACATATGTGGTCCAATGCAAACGTTGTTTCTCAACAAAAGTCGTTCTCATCTTTGTTGATGATTTCACTAGGGGTATCTTTTATGAAAAACAAATCAGATGCATTTCCAGTTTTTCTTCAATTCAAAGCTTATGTAGAAAAACAGAGTGGTCATAATGATAAGGTCCTTCGAACTGACAGAGGAGCTGGAAGCGAATCCTTTTTTTCCAAGGAAAAATATTGAATTAATATTCAATAAAAAGCTAGCTACACCCTTCACCAAAATGGTGTAGCAGAGCGCAAGAATAGGACCTTGAAATGGCAAAAAGTATGTTCAAAGGAAAAGGGAAAAGGGCTTCCAAACATGTTCTGGGCAGAAGCAGTCGCTACAGCTGTTTACCTTATAAATAGAAGTCCCGGTGAAGAAAAGGACTCCTTATGAAATCTGAAATGAAGCTTGGAGTTTCAGAAGGAGGTAAGTTATTTTGAATCTTTGGGTCAATTGCTTATGTTCAGATTCCTTAAGAAAAAACAAAAAAGTTGGACTTCTTCAAGCTCAAGCCCACCTTCATCATGCACAAGTTATCCGTCGTCTCCAAGTCCTCCGAGAAAGGTCAGGTCCCTAAGAGAAATTGATGCTAATTGTCACTTTCTCTTGCTGCTATAGATCCAAAGTCATTTGAAGAAGCAGTGGAAGAGGAAGAATGGATAAATGCATGCATAGCATAAAAGGCAGTCCATTAAGAACATCGTACATGGGAGTTGGTTGATCCTCCGGCAGAAAAGGAGATAGTTGGGCTGAAGCGGATCTTAAAAACAAAGTGGAATGTGGATTGATCTGTGCAAAAGCGTCCGGCGGTAAAAGGTTTATCACAGCAACCAGGTATAGATTTTCAAGAAACTTTTGCTCCGCTTGCATGAAAAAATACTAGCAGAACCGTTTTAGCTATCGCAGCTCAACATAAATGGCCAGTTTTTCAATGAGATGTGAAATCTGCCTATTAAAATGGTGAACTAGAAGAAGAAGTTGATGTTGAGCACAGGGATTTCTAGTAAAAGGAAAAGAGAACAAAGTGTATAGGCAGCTCTATATGGATTCAAACAAGCGCCACGAGCATGGTACAGTAAGATTGACTCCTACTTCCGTAACAAAAAATTGGAGAGTAGTGAACCGACTTTGTATGTTAAGAAGGAAGGTAAAAAAAAAATGGTTTACGAATTCTGTGTTGTGTTTATATGTTGATGATCTGATCTATACTTGAAGTAGTCTAGAGATGATAGATAATGGAAATAATGCCATGATGCTTGATTTTCAAATGAAAAACTGAGGACTCATTCCTTTTTTCCTCGGTATTGAAGTTAGACAAAGTGAAGATGGAATTTTGATCACTCAAGAAAAATATGCAGAAGATCTATTGAAGAGATTCAAGATGCTAAATTGCAAGCAGGTAGCAACTCCTATGAATCCGAGTGATAAGATTGAAAAGCATGACAATGCTGAAAAAGAAAAAGTGGATCCTTCTATTGAAATTCAAGAAGTTTAGCGGGCAGCCTTCTTTATCTTACCACTACCACTACTAGACCCGTTGTTTGCTTTGAATATGATTTCATGATTGATGCAGGAGCCAATGAGAACGCATTTTTTAGCAGCAAAGAGAATCCTGAAATACATTCGAGGCACGACAAGGGAATTTTATAGATCTTTCCATTGGTTTAGTCGGAATGGAGAGGGATAAGACGGGAATGGACCTGTCGGGGCCTCCTCTACTTTTCTTCCTCATTCGCATTTGATCCGTTTTCCCCATTCAAAAGTTTCTAGCTAGCCACTACCCATCCTAGCTGGCTTTTCGGTTAGCATAACGAAGTAGCCTCCCTTCGAGGCCAGCTGTAATAAATACTCGATTCACATGGTTTGGAACCCTCATGGAAGCGCGGGGAAGGAGAAGAGAAGGCCCCTTCTGTCTGTGACAGATTAGTAGGAGAGGAAAAAAATGATGAAGTGTTTTACTCCCAGGAATTTCATTCTTATTTCAATGTAGGAAATGGAATTGGATGAATTGAGATGGATAAGCCGACCAAGGGGATCGGTTGCAGCGGGCGGATATTCATGCTTCTCGGTTCTTGCAGCTGATTCTATCGAAAATAGGTCGCAGCAATAGAATACTCACCTCTCTCATACAGGATTGACTGAAAGTACATTCTTTCTTTCGGTTCAGACTGATGGAATATTTCTTTCATTTCTGACCTGCCCGGAAATCGCTGAATCTAGAACCCGGGAATACCATTTTTTACCATTCCATTCTCTCGGAAGAATAGATCGATCAATGGGCCAGAAAGAAAAGATTTGAAAAAGAAAAAACTGCCCCGAAAGAATTCCCCTAGCCCCGAACCCATCAGTGAAGAGCTAACGGTCTTTGAATACACAGGGATGTCATCAAAATGGATGATGACGAACGAAGCAATCACGAACCACTTTTTAGTGATTGTAATATATATGAGAATGAGTGAGTAATTGACTCACAGCGATACGAATTCGAAGCTGAAGCGACTTCGGTCACTCGACTACAAACATATTAGCCTGGAGATGCTTGATCTCTTGCTCGGGGGGAGGGGCGGAAAGCCACTCAATTGCTTTGAGGTAGTAAATGCACTCCGTTCGTCTTAAGAGGAGGGAATGAGGTCTTCCTTCTACGAGATACGGGCGACCGAGAGCATGGTGCCGGGGAAGCCCTTTATGCATGTCCCAGCTTCTCTATCACTACCTCGATAATCGTCCCTTTCATTTCTATAGCCATACGCCCTGCACGGTCTACTAGCTGAGGTTTCTCCAAGAGCAGGGGAGCCCATCAAAATCTTCGAAATGAGGTTAGTGCTAGAAGCAAGGGGGAGGCAGCAGACGATACCGATCCACCAGCCGATCCCGAATAGCCTGTGAAACTCAACCCTCCCGATCTTTATTTCGTGCAGCCGGTCATCCATAAATGAGGGATCAATGAAGGAATAGCACTTGCCCGGTTGGGAAGTGGTCGGTCGATCGCCTCATCTCGACGTGATGGATAGCCCAGAGAGTGGAGGAGTAGAGGGATCTAAGCAGCCATCCAAAAAGGGGCGTTATTTTCGGCCAACTGAACGTACCCGGAGAAGCATACGGAAGCGGGAGGAGAAGCTAAAGTCCCTGACCTTGGCAGTCGAGTGACTCGAGTCCCAGGAGTAGGCTGTGATGATTTGAGGGATCCGACTAGGATGAGAGAGTCGAACACGGGTTCCATGCCTTTCCCTCGCCCCGGTCGAAGAAGGGTGGTGGTTCGGTTTGATTTCGGGGCTCTCTACGAAAGGAATCCATCTTTGTTGGGCAAGAGCTGGAGAAGACAGTTGGTTAGTAGGTAGAGTCCATCTCCAATCGTCGAAGGCAGGCAAGACGGTGGTTCTCCGTGGCTGGAGCGGATCAAAGCTTCGTTGGAAAGATCGTGCCAATCCGTATCCCCCGCGTGCTCGTTCAGCAGATTCTTCCAGGGAGTAAGGGCCGCGTCTATTCATCATCCCATTGTTTGAATGTTTCAAATAAATAAAAAGTCTCCAAGTTCCATCCCCGCTCGGGCAGACAAACAGCCCTATGGAGTAAGGGGGGGATCAGCACTGGAGGAGAGGAGGAACTGACGAGCAGCTAAACTATGAGCGGCTAACTCCCCGGGGGGAGGAAGCTTCAACTTGTAATGACCTAAATTTGGTAGTTGCAAAACTCAAGCAATGTATCAGTCTACTGGTAACCTAAAATAAAAAATGTTAATGTTGGTATTTTTACATTTTTTGTCTACACTTTCTATTATACTTTTTTTTTGGATGCATGTACAAATTCTTTCTGCTATTACTTGATTGATTTGGATGTATTATGTATGAATCGTCAAGTGTCAGTAGAAAAAAGAACTGGTGATTACCTGTGAAACTTGCTTTCTTTTGAACTCGGGCATCTTCAGGTCAAGCAATTCCACCTGTGGGACTAAGCCGTGCACTTACAGGACAGCAACTGGTCTGATGATTGGGGCGATCGTTTTCAGGGTTGTCTTTGACAATCCGAGGCTTAGTCTCCACAGCGTGCAGAAATCTGAGTTCGGATTCGTCTAAACTTCAATCTGCCATGGAACTGCTGATTAGAGGGACTGACTTACTTTGATCGATTTGCTAACGACTTGTAACACCGAAGTGCTGCCTTGCAACCTGCATCACAGCATGGGAAGAAGTCTGTTTGACTGAAAGGATTGTGACGTTTTGCTCCTGCCAACTCCGCCTTCCCCAGGCATTCAATTGTTCCAATAATGAAGCCTGCTTTTTTCTGTTTGAAATCAATGAATTTATGAATAAATTTCAAACATTCATTACTGAAACTACTATAAAAAAAAGTATAAAGATAAGTACACAATTCTTACTACAGGGAAGACTATCTAACTACTACAAAAGAAGTATACGTGCGAATAGCCCGTTTACGGAAAGACAGACAACTCAGCGAAACAAGCGAAGCGAGCAGCATTTGAAGGGATATCCCCAGGAGATGCAGGTGGAGCCTATGGCGCTTTTCTTTCCCTATTCATAATTTTTTTTACCACTTCCTCGGATAAGTGCGGACCACGTACCAGAAAAGTAAAAAAGTTCTCAAGCTGGAGCTCGTTATGAAGTACCTGACAATGAAAGGCAATTAAACATTGATAAGGGCTACACTTGAATCCCCTCGCCTAGCGTACCCTCCTGTTATAGATCCCATGCCAATTTACCAGCTGGTTTCTTCATATTCAGTAGTTGATTCAGATCCTTCAATAGCAAATCTAAATACGAAACCCGCAGGTCGGTACAAAGGCATAGGAGGAAGTATCAAAGGAAGCATCCTCGCCCGTTCGAAACCCAGTATCAGTTTACCCCAAGGAAGCGGATCCCATTGTAGTTCCACCCGTTGAAGATGAAATCTTAGATCGAGATCCGGATCCACCCGCAGCAT
>JBBNAE010000016.1:62500-112500 GCA_039657345.1 Stephania japonica | reverse complement strand
TTGACCCCAATGTTACAGTGGCTCTAGCTAAGGCTTCCAGCGGTCTAGATAAGACGCAGGACTCTCAATTGAGATAAGCTAAGACTATCCAACAAGGACTACCTACGAGGGCAGCAACAACAACCCAGCCCGAAAGACAAAGTCTATGGCCAGAACTCTGAAGGCGGCGGAAGATCGTTCGAAAGCGAGTAGCTAAGACCCCGATAGCGCCGGCGAAAGCATCAAGAGAACAAGGTAGAAAGAAAGACAGGATGGCGTTGAAGGTGTATAAGCCAAGCCAAAGGACGGCGACAAGGAAGATGGCAGGCAGCCATTAAGAAGAAGACAGACGGCCAGTATACTGACAGACAGACTGAAGTAACGAACGCAAGCCAGAGGGTGGAGGAAAGCTAAAAAAAGAGAATGAGTGCACGGCTTCCGCTCCAGACTCTTTATTTTATTAAAGGTAGGTATAGTTGAAGGGCTGACGCCTAAACCTCGATAAAGTATCTTACAGAGAGTCGAAAAAATCGCTCCATACTATGTTCCGGGGTTTGCCCAACTATGACTTAACGAGAGTCTATCCAGCCGGGTGCGCTTCATCTCATATATATGCCCGCTTCGTAATTGAATGTCAGCCTTTCATTGGTTGGGTGTCCGATGAGACCAGAGTCGAACCTAACCGTTGAGCCCGAGGGTTGTGTATGTACCCCACTGGGTAGAACAAAGGGTCGTAGTTAAGCATACAGAGAAAAGGGATATAAGCCTTCGAGCAGGTAGAGGGTCAACCCGGCTAGCACGCTAACTATAACATTCAACCATCAAGGTCCAGCCAAAAAGAGAGGGTCGAAGGCTCTATCTCAGAAGGGCGGCGAAGGGAACCTATAATGCGGGTATCCAGACTCGAGAAAGCAGGAAAAGCCATTCCAGGAAGATCGGTAACTGAAGACCGGATAATATGGAAGTATGAGCGCAGGCTTTTGGACTGCTGCGAAAGCGAGCCAGCAGCTGGAGGATCAGAAAGTAGGCCGGCCGAATGAGGGAGAGCCAAGCCAGAGGATAAATAAGAAGGCTACGTCTTAAAAAGGATGGATGGAGGGGTGGGATCCTGTGTGACCATGAAAATAGTTGTTATTCCAATACATAGAAAGACGATGGGAGTCATTCCATAGGTTAGTTTCTTTCTCCCATTATTTCAATGCCCCGTTAGAACAGCTAAGCCCGCCTCGTTATTCTATTCGGATATATTCTAAAGTCTGCACGTCACCTTTACCGCTTGCCGTTTAAGGGAATAGGAGGGAGGGAGTCTGAGAGCTATGAGTCGACGAGAAGGTTCTATTCCCTCTTTGTCCCAATACCTTATCCCTCCGAAAGAAAATGCTAATGCCAACTAGACTTTCTAGCTAATGTAGCTGAATGAGAAAGCCTCTCTGTTAGGGCTCGCCCGGGATCTAAGCGGATTGAAGTTAAGAAACGACTCCCTTCACTGCAGGCCAACGAAAGTTGTCAGTTGTGGACCTTGACTTGGAAGCTAGGGGGAACTGTCTAAGATAGTGGCCGTCCAAAAGCCAAAAGGAGAAAGCGAAATAAACTTCAAGCTATGGGTTAAGTTGTCGAATAAGATCCCGCTTAATTGGCTAAGCGAACCATGCTTCGGATATCGCTCGGAGCAAGGCCAGTCGCTGGATTAAGACTAACAAACCGACCATTCCTTATCAAAGGCCCAGCAAGAGACGTCACTACGTACCTCGGCCTCAGGATGAACTCCGGTGTTGAGGCCCGAAGACTGGAAATTAAACCCCTAATAACAATAACAAAGTTGATTTTCAACCTACTAAGTCAACTCAAGGAAGAAAAGCAAATAAAGATGTAATAATAATCAAAAGGAGAACAGAATGCCAGACGAGTAGAAAAGCCAGAGAAAGCCTAAGCCAAAATGTTGAATAGTAGGAGACGGGTATACCGCCCGGAAACTTTGAGTTGTCCCCCCTATATAGTAAGTTGTAAGTTGTTCAGTCTTTCCTTCTTATGCAACACGGCTAGAGCAGCTGTGGCCGAACCCTTGTAAAATGAAAAGGTAACAACTTCTCTATATTAACCAAACTTGTATGACCGACCGGTAGGCAAGATCTACGAAGTTCTATCGGCAATCCGGTTGTATGTAGGTGGGCCGACCCCAGTAAAGGCTTCCAGCCAAAGGAAGGAATTGGACGACAGGGGAAAACGAAGTCCCGACGTCCCAATGTGTATGCAAGCATTGGTTGGAAGAAGAGGGCTGGAGGAAGATAATGCCATGCCCCTATCCCTTCAAACAAAGGCTGTGCGATACAGGTTGATGTGGTAGAGCTGGACCTCAACTTCCCGGTTTGGAAGATTGGTTCATCGAGCCCTCAAGAGGATAAGTCTAAAGCTGGTGCCTTCCCCGTAGGGTCGATAGTTCGAGATGGGGAAAAGAAGGCTGGGAGAGTCGAGGCATGAAACACTTTTCTATGATCCGGTTATTTCCAAGTACGTATCATCCGCTGCGTTATCCACTGCTTCATCCGCCGTCTCTGCGGCCGCCAAAAGCCTACCCTCTATCGGATATTGAGTGGGTTGACCCGGGAAGAGATCCGGACGAACCTTCCAACAAGCAGAATAGAAGTTGACCAGTGTGCCATCTCTGTGGGAGACTGCTACCCATAAGGCCATCTCGGGCATGGGAGGGAAAGGCGGCGGACAACCGACTGAACTGGGGAGCCTAAACGGCATTGAGGATGAGTCCACGGTCGACAAACGGCTTCTTAGGTTTCATGTAGTGTAGTCAGGTTTCATTATGGATCGGTCGACTTGTCACGATTGATTGCTCACACACAATTAGGTTAGGCAGGCTGACGGAGGTGATCTGAATCGCTATCGATACGATGCGGGGCGGATTTGCTGACCGTAACGAACTTGACTCTGCCCCTGCTTAAAAAGAAGGCGCTAGCGCCGGGTGGAAAACCATTCTTCTACGTTGGAGTCTAATAGCACAGTGTGTGGATAGTGAGGAACGATCAAACTATGTATGGGGGCCGGGCCTACCTACCTTCCCTTGCTCGTAAAGCTTCGATGGATGGGCTGGTTCGTCTGGGAATAAGCTAACCCCTCATCTATAAAGGAGAATCACTTCGTGTAACTAGCCTTAATTAACGGACATCAACGTTTCAGAATCCGGATTTTAAGGAAGAAAACAGGCCTTCAGACAAAATGAATATATAAGAGAGAAACCTGATAAGGAACTAACGCCATAACTGACTTATAGAAACACTAACCGTTCCACCCCGCCCTAAGAAAGCTTCTCTTAGGATAAGCCCTCGCTTCACTCGACTTAAAGGGACTTCCAGAGTCCCAAGGAAGACTAGTGAACGACTTAAGGAAAGGAGAACAACTAAGAAAACTCTTTTCTCGGTATGGATAGTGACGATGCTTCCCTTGTCAGGGAACTTGAGGCACTAATGCTATGTCGAAGAGATTGCCCTAGCTTGATGAAGCCAAGGTCTTCCGAGCAGTAGGTTGAAGGTTGCCTTGATATCGAGCACGTGGAACTGCGTCATGAGACTAAGTGGACCCTGACGACGGAACGGAATTAGACCTAAGTAGGCGCGTTTAGCCCTGGCAGTCCTCTTGGAGTTGTCGTAGGCTCGTATCGACGCCGTAGACGGAGTGAGGAGAGATTCCTTCAATCCGAGAGCATGGAACGTCGAGAGAGGACATATGTTGAGTGCAGCTCCGGTATCGATCAGCGTCTTCGGGATCGAGTGATCTTTGAGGAAGACGGCGATGTGGAGAGCTTTGATGTGGGACCCATCGATCCCTTTTGGTGCATCAGCTTCTGTAAAGGTGAGAGCGTTGATTGAGGCCATCTGCTCAACAGCTCCCTGTAATTCTTCTGGAGTCAATGTATCTTTTACTTCCTGAAGGAAGTTCAAGAACAACTCCTTATGCTTGGGAGAAGTCTTCCACAACTCAAAAATAGAGATCTGAGCTGGTAGCTTGCTGAGATGACCAAGGAGGTCACATATTCAGACTGTGGAACTGCCTTCTTGCTTTGATCTGGAGCAGCTTCTTCTTGGCTCTCAGGTTGAGAAGCCCTTGGATAGATCCTTGCATAGTCTTTTCCTGTTCGAGTAGCTAGAACCTCGGTCGGCCTAGTCTTCTCTGTAGGTGCGTCGGTGACCTCGATCAGCCTCTTTCTGGAAGTAGAGGATGAGGGGTCTTTTGGAACTTCTTCGGCTGATGGCTCGCTTCGGGTGACTCGAGGAGCAACCTTGATGTAGTCGACTTCTCGAATCTTCTCTTTGGATGGCTTGATGTCGATGCATAATGGCTTGCTTGGACGAATCTTCTGAGGAACCACCTCGTCGATCGGGTTGGAATCGTCACATGCCTCGCAGACATACAACTTTTCCTTCCCCTTCGAGGAAGTGCGCTTGGATGGGCGCAAGATGATCTCGATCGACTTGTGATGAGGGCGACTCTCCTGAGGAATATCCTATTAGTAATAGTAAGGATTCGAGTCATCATACTCTTCAACCGGCATCACTTGCGGTGAGATCGATCGGCGCGATTTCTCCTTTTTCGGTGGCGGAGCGACCTCTTTTGATAACTTAGAGGGCTAAACGCGCCTTCTTCTCCGGCTAGAAGCGATTCGAAGAACCTTCTCATGATCTCTACTTTCCCTGAATGATATCGAGGGTGAGAGGGAGGTTCATCGACTTCGAGCGCGTTGATAGGGATCCCCTTGGAACCAGATGCATGATCAGGGAGAGGATCCTTGAAGATTCTCATGTTGGCGTTGCTGCCCTGTGGGGTCTTCCATTTTTCGACTCCCGGAAAGCGAATCTCATCGGAATCGATGAGTCTTTGAACAAGAGCTCTTAGAGTCCAACACATGTCGGTCGTGTGACCGTGATGTCGATGGAACTCACAGTGGAGATTCTTGTCTCAATTTTCTGGTAAAGGTTACCACCGGAACGTGATGATATCTTTGATTTGAGGCAGGAGTGAACTTAGGGATATGGGTAGGGGAGGATAATCCGGAGTTGCCTTTGATTGGGACTGTTGCCCTTTCTGCCCCCATAATCATAAGGAACTCGAGCATCTTGGTTACGCCTTCGACGATCATCGGTTTGCGGAGGACGACGATCGTTGTCAGGGGTCTTCTGAGATAGGTTCCGTCCAGATTGCTTCTGATCAGGAAGACGGACCTCAACGGCACCCATTTTGGTTTCTTCTTCCATGGTAACTGCGTTGGGAGTGGCAGCTGCCTTGGTAGTCTTCTTCCTAGCCTGAGAACTTGATGGAGGCAGGTTGGTGTGGCTTTTGAGATAAGTGGTGAGTGCACTGGGAAGAAGGAAAACCAAGCCTGATAGCTCACCAAGCCAAGCGTTATCGCTAAGCGGAGTCCAGGGCGGCGATCAAGCCCCTGAGCCTTAAGGTTACATATGCTATTTCCAAACAGCTATGATCTTCGACCTCAGAATAAGAAGAACGGGGAAAAGCTGCCAACAGGCCAAGGGATAAAATAATAAGCATACGAATCAGAGGCAGGCTGAGAAGAAGACGATGTTTCAGCCGTAGAAGCTCTTTCAGAAGGCCTCTTCTTGATTTCGAATTGATAGATAGTAATCATCCTCAAGTGAATGAAAATGAGCAAGGACTTTCTCTCCTATGGGAGTTTTTTTCGTGAAATTGAGAAAGACCTCCTTTTTCGCATAAATTCTTACTGGACCACCTTCACGCTCTTGCTAACTTAGAGATCAAGGTACCTCATGTTAATCTTAGTCTTCCAATAATGCGCCTGAGAGATCGGATCTGAGGCATTTGGGCTTAAACAGCGCCTGGGGTGGGTCCGTCCTTCCTCAATCAAAGAAGCTTGAGCTGAACGACCGAAAAAGAAGATACGATTTGACTATGCAATTATAAGTTGCTACTGTCTTGCATGTGCTCACGGACGTGGATTCTTTCCACCAACAAGCGCTACCTTTCCTTCGATAGTGGACCGTGAGAGTGGGCAGGGCCTTCCCGCGGGCTAAGTTACCATGGATTCCCAAAGATGAGTCTACGTATATATAGCATAGCACAAGACGGTTTCAGACTAAAGGGCGTGCACCAGCCTGATCGCTTCTTGCTAATCCTGCCTCTAAAGAGCAGTAGCGGGCAAGACGACTTGATTAACAAGATGATTGAGAATGCTTTCCCTACACTAATGAATGAAGGGAATGGAGCTCTTGGTCTGAGCCTGGTGGTTCGGGCATGGATTGTGATGGATCTCCGGGCGTGGAAGACTTGGGAAGGGAGAGCGTACGGCTAGCATAGGGAAGGCCCATATGAAACGTTCCGTACCCACTGTCAAATCGGATTGAGAAAAGCTCAAACTATAGATCCAGAGCGTAACCCGGTAGATGATACGAAGGTAGAAGCACCAGCTGTAGACCCAGCGGTAGCATAAGTGGATCCAGATCGACTAGTAGCAAACAAAGCCAGTTGATGGAAGGGATGTAGCTGGTGTTATAGATGCTAGGATAACTCTCTGGTTGGGTCAATTCCCCGCTGATCAGAAGATAGCTCTCACCCCGTAAATCTAGAAAAAGGCCTATTTCTGCATATTTTGAGACGGGGGAAAAGCTGCTCGACCTTTCCTCACTAGTGAGAAACTTGGTTCCTCGGTCCAGTGATCGCTACGGGAAGGCAATTTATGCAGGAGGGGATTCAGGGGAGGGCTCCTAAACCGGTTTTTTGTCTTAGGCCTGTTAATCCAAATCATGGAAAACCCTACTTCGGTTTTGGATCATTCCACAACAAACGCTTATTCGGAAGGCATCACTCTTCCGAAAGTAGGAATGGGAAGGTTGAGAAGCTCGATACGGAGGTTTAGGATTCCGTTGGAAGGGGTAGAGCGGAGTAACAGATGAAATGGCACGCTTTTTCCTCGCTCGTATATATTCCTCCCGGGTCGTTCCGCCCATGAACCTCCGCAGATCGTCGACCAATTTAAGGTATCTGTGCAGCAACAAAAGATCTTGTTGTGCGTGTCTCACCGAGAAGAAAAGATTTGCCCATTCCGAAGAACCACTGGTGAGCAACATGGTGAGGAATAGTAAGGGCCTGCTTCTCATAGGTCAACTGCTTCACTACTACTGCGACAACTTATCATCATTCCCCCTTATTTATACATTGGGGGTGGGCGAATATACCAGACCGAAGGGTTCTTTTGGGTAAACGAAACTTATAGCACCACTTATCAATAGAAGTGGTAGGAGGAAGTGGATATATATTTGTGGTAGCACGAGCAATGGATAGGCAAGAACGATGGATGGACACGAACAAAGGATAGGAGATATCAGTCAGGGAAGAAGGGGTCTCCCGAGAGCCGTTCCCTCCCTCAGAAAAAAAGTACATATGGCCGAGCAGCGGTCTGTTCTCTAGTCGATTGTGTCCGAATAGCATACATTCGAACGAGTTGGGTTCCAAACCTGAGCTTAAAACGGAAGGTCGCTAGGATGAGCAAACGGAATACAAGAAGGAAACAGGAACCTCCGGAACAAGCAAAATATAGGCACCGGCACAGACAGAAGTCATAGTAAAGCCTGCCGGGAACACCAAAGGATCGCTTCTAATATCAATAAAGCGGTACCTCTATTTATATAGGATACGACCTCTATTTCTAATAGAAAGAGAAATGGTCGCAGTGCGTCCACCGCTAATCCCGCTCTTCCGGGCCTCGTCAGGAGCCGAGCCGGATCTCTCTATCACTTAGGGAGGCTCTCTTGCGAGAAGACTCCAGCCTGACACTGCGCTTCCGGACCTTTCCATTGAGTTCCACTTGGCGTCCTTTCGGGGACGGGCTTGTAACCATAGCTGTTTATCTTCGTTGGGCTTGAGGGGAATAAATAATATGAATTGGAGGGTGGGTCCTTAACACCAAACTACCTTCTCTTCTAATCCTGCTATGAAATATAGATTTTCAGGCGAAATTCCAAGGTAAGGTTTTGAGCCAATCAAGTAAGCGAGTACCTGTATTCGTCCCTGCTGTCGCAGGTGATGAAGTAGTAGGAGTCAGAAAGGGTTAGTGATTTTCATTTCCTTCAAACCTGGTGATAATGTGAAATCAAGCTTCAGAGTCAACAGAGTCAAACGGAGCCGAGTACTGATCAAGAGAGCTACTATCCATAAGCAGCTGGGAAGAGACCAAAACTTGAGCTGATCAAGATGTGTTCCAAACCTGCAACTCACATGAGCAAGATGCATTCCAAACCAACCTGAGCTGATCGTGTCGACCAACAACAGAGCCTAGCGGCCGACCCAGAGCTGAGCAACCGGCTGAGAAGAGATGAAGCTAGACTATAGAGGTGTATAAGCATCCTGATTGGTTGTCCTTCTTGTATTGTAAACGAGAAGAAAGGAGTTGTTAACGCTTCGCTCACGCGTGAGAAGTCTGACTGCAGGTACTTCTTTTGGGTAATAAAAGATCCCTTGGTCATCATTGCCCGTGTTCGGACCGGAGTGTCCTACTGCTGTGTTGACGAAAGTGCTTGCGCGAATGAATATCGTGATGAACCGGCACGGAAAAGATCTATTTTATTTGACTAGCGGTGGAGGTAGTACAAATTGAATAGTCAACAAGTCAGTGAAGCTTCTATTATTAGGGACAGGTTTCCCAAGAAAAAGAATCCGAAATGCTATCCTACCCACTAACCTTTCCTGGTAGGAAACGCTATAATATTACAATAGGAAGATGGTGCCTTCACTCACTAGAAAGAGTGGGATTTTCATCGCCATAGTTGGGCAATGTAAGGTGGATACACCTACCGTCCAGTCGATCGATCGCTGTCGTTGTAGTCATTCTATATCCTCACCTTTCGGCTCGGAGAGCTTGTACCTTGATAATTGAATAGGAACCACTGATAGATTCGTGTTGGTCGGTGCTGCAGTGCAGGAAGTTTTTTGATCGGAATGTGTTCGAGACAATAAATAGGCAAAGCCGGCTCTTTGATGAATGCCTTTTCGGGAAGTCAAAGGCTGAAGATTGGAGTTGGAAAAGCGGAAGCTAAGGGCTGAATAAGAAGTGAATAAGAGGATAGTGCATCAGTGGATCTCCTGGGATCAGCAGACGGTCTTACTAGCGATGAGTAAACAAAGTCGCTAGGAAAGCTATAGATAGGTATCAAGGCACAACCGAACTGACAAGTAAGTTTCGAGGACCTCCACCTATTAAGTTAAGAAGAAGAAAGGCTATGCTGATTGTATTATGAGGAGGTCGACCTGTTAATAAGAAGATCGAGTGCTAGTGCTATTAAGCCGAGGTTTGATAGTCAGCAACTCCTTTTTTGTTTAGCCGCGTAAATACCACCGAGTAATGAAAGAGATCCGAAAAAAGACCACCAAGTCGTGATGAAGCAGATCTGATCCAAGCATCCTGGGCGAAGGCCTACCCTGAGACACCAGAAGATTCACCAGGGTTTATTTCAACTAGGGCTCTTTACACGTCAGTTCGAGCCTACAGCTGTCTCAACTTAATGAACTGGACCTTCTCTATACGCAAATCATGCCCTATCATGATGAGTCAACAATCCCAATCGTGAAGTTCCATTATAGCAATCAAATTATCAAACTGAAAAACCGTCGAAGCAACCAGAGGGGCCCTCCCCCATTAATAGTCTTAACTAAGGGCTTTAGCTGAAGAGAGTACCAAGGACTCTGAAACAAGGCTGGCGAGCCTACACAACTACCTTAACCAACCTGTCCTGAATTGAACCTATCTTTTCTATATGCATTTCATGTTCCATCCCAGGTGACGCAACAATCTATCAAAGAAGCAATCCGTCACAAGACATAAAATGTAAATATCAACTGTTGGACCAGATTTAGTTGGTTTGTCAATCACGAAGCTCCAGTATCGCAACCAGTTACAAACTTCGAAGTGGGACCAAGGTTCTCAGATGGACGGTACACAGGGAATGGAACGAGGTGCTTTGTCTCAAGAAACATCTTGCGATGTCAAAACCATCTAAGGGATCAGTCCGGAGTCTGAAGCCAATGCTGCCAGGCAGGAAGAGTATAATAGGAAGATTCCCAAGTGAGACGGGGAGGAATCGCTCGATCTACCGAAAACGAATCCTTGTCGGAGTAACCATCTATAGCGTGTTTTTGGCTTGTCAAGCCGTTCTCCCTCAGAACTTGACTTTGAATTCGATCAGTTAGATGAAATACCGTGATTTTAGGCATAGACCCGGGTTTCCCTTCTGTGAGATAAGTCGACAAGTTCACTCGTTGCATCGGCATAAGGGCGACCTTTTAGTCTACCCAGTCATATCGAGGAGGCGGTGTTCACTGGTTCTTCTCCGTAATCGTAATGTACAGGTCCAAGTATGCGCTAAACCCGGACGGAATTGCTGACCTTTTGAATGGATTAGAAACACATAGAGCAAGCACGAGCACGCAGGATACTAACATGAAATTTTGACAAAAAAGAAGGCCATTCTCAGTATTTATAAACATAGAGCAAAAAGCTGTTTGATAGAAAGTTGGATACGTTTGATAGTATGAAACCTTTAACCGAATAGGGCGCCAAGCCAGCTTCCACTTGTGTTTCCTGGGCCGGTTGACCCTTTACCAAACCAAATAAGACAAGTCCCACCTCAAAGGCAAGTTCCTAACTCAGAAACCTAAGCAAAAAGCGCAAGTGGGGTGTATCTATAGTCGGCTTTGCCGCTTCACAGCTCCACAATCCCGCTTTATCTAAAAGAAGCTTCGCAAAGTGCACTATCAGTTCCCTTCGTACGACAGGGCCCCTGCCATTCTTCCCTCTATGGAACCTGGTCGAATCCTCAACTACGTTATAATAAGAGGTCTTGGCAATCTGCCCAATATCGTATAAAGCTGCTGCTACTTCGTCCCCTTCCTTGCCTGCTTCAATCAATCGTATTTCCTTCGTGAAAACGGAAACGTACTTTATTAAATTAAGGATGATGCCTGTGCCCTGCCGAGTGAAGGAGAGATTGTCGTACTTATGGGGATCCAAAGTGACTAGCCCTGGTCTGGGAGTCCTGAGAATACTGAATACGAGGTATCATTTAGTATCTGTTGACCGGACTAGTCTCGTCCCATCTGGGCTGTTTGGCTGACATATAAAAAGGGTAGGATTCCGTTCCCGAGGGGGTGAGGCTGCCGCGCTTGGTACGGTGAGTTGCTAGCTATGGATCAAAGAGAAGGGCGTATGTGAGATCCATTCCGGTTCTTGATGCCCCTAAGGCAAAAAAAGAGCTAAAGAAATGTTCTAGTCAAGTTGAGAGCTAGAGAGAGTAGATGATACGTCCAAGGGTGAAGCTAAGGCTTCTCTGGCCACTAGGGAGTCATCAAAGTCTGAGTCCATACATTTGCTAGCTAATACTGGATCGTCAAAGACCTGATTCTATTTCTTAATACCTTCCGTCTCTCTCCTCAGGGATCTAATCCGAACTCCTTCCCTCACTTCGTTCATGATAGTCGGTCGAGTGGCCACTCTTCCCCTTTATAGTGGAGTTTCGCCTCTTTCCTTGGCCTTCTCTTTTGAGCTTCTTGTAATCAAGCGCGAATCAAATGAACCTCCATCCTATCTATGGGCCTGTACCTAAACTCTGAAAGCGAGAACCTCTATTGTCGTCCCACATTCCGAAATGAAAGAAAGCAGTAACTCTAATTCTGTTTATCTTCTTAACAGTAGAGCCACTCCCATTCCTCTCGCTTTCAGCGGACAGGCCGAGAAAATGAGTACGCGTGACACCAACTTTCTCATCTGTACGCCTCTCCCTTCCACCCTCCCTTAGTAGTGGCCCTTTTCAAGCAAAAAACACGGGTTTGGGCTTGCCTACATTTCCAACTGGCGAAGGGCAGGTTGGGAGCTGGGAAGAATACGAATCTTGCAAGAGGTGCCATCCTGACCTGGAGGAGGTAATGGGGAAGCTGCTGGTTCAACCGACCGAGGGGAAGCTGCTTGCTGACTTATACTCAATTGAAGGGTCAAGTATTAATCAAATAGTTCTGTTGTTGCGCCCCATATCCTAGTAAAGTTCGAACCGTTTCCAGAGCGAAGGATTTCGATCTTAGACTGAAAAATGAAGCGCATGAACTAGCCCTATTGACCTAAAAGGTCAGCCCCAGTCAGTGCAGTCTGGATCTTTATGATTCAACTTCTCTTTCACTTTTCTTTGCGAGCTAGCCCGGTGCCCAGCTCTTCTCAGAACCCAGGAAAAAGACTAAAAGCTGTCTCTTGAGCTCTCCGCTCCTCTCCTTGCCCTTAGTGATTAGTGAAGCGAGTGGCTTCCGCTCCTTCTTAATTGATTGCTAAATCTTAATCGAATTGCCATGCTCTAATCAAGGAGCGACCAATGAAAATAGAGTTACAAGTTCTAGGGCGAAGGACTCTGATCCTGGGTTTTTGAACATCAAGCTTGTGGACAGGCCTCTCTCTTCCTTCTTGCTTCACACCTGCTATTGACCCAATTAACTAAAGAAACCAGCCAAGCAATGGCCTTGTTATTTATCAGGGGTGTGGCTATGCCGTGTTCTCGGTGTATGCGTGAAGTGAATCTTCTATACCGTCCATAGTTTGCGGGCAATTCGTCTTCATGCATTTTGGACCGTTGTCGCTGGAGATTGCACTTAGTGCTAGGCTTCCGCTGTCGGTCCGGCCCGGATGCTGAAACTTAACGTACTTTGGTTAGTCATTCTGGTTGTATCGACTTGCGTCTGTCCCTCTGTTTCTGATCCTTTCAAGCATAGAATGAAGCGAGTGGGGATTGCCGGGTTTCAGCTGGTTTCTGTGCTCTTAGGTTCGATCTCTTCTAGGGCCAACGCGCCTATTCTATTACATTCCTTTCCCTTTCCCCTTCTTGGGTGAACCTGTCCCATTGCCTGAATCCAGGAATGGTGATTTCTCGTCCTGACATGGGTTACCCTCCCTAAACGGGTTGAATGGAACATGCCTAGGGCAGAGAAAGGTAAGTTTATCTAGCTCGAACGGCAAACACCTTAAGATAGGGCACTTCGTGGCTGAAACGGCTCTATTTTCACTATGCTCCACCGTTAGAGAAGACAGAAAATACATGCATATAGGCAAACCCCACGAACAACTAAACCATCTGTTTCGGGAGCTACAAGGAGGAAAAAATAGGATTCGGATGAAGAATAAGAAAGAGAGAACGATGCCGAGGCTGAAGTCGAAACCTACCTAAGTCGAAGTTCAAGGTAAAGCAGGTGTTTATGTCTTAGAATAGAGAACACCAAGTGAAAGAGCTGCCATCTGAAACTTGAGAAGAGGGACGAACTACTTTGATTGAGTCTTGCAGACAAACCGAACTCGCGGAGATTAAAATGAGAGAAAATAGAAAGGCGCTTTTTCCACCTTTTTCAGAGTGGAGTTATTCTTAGTCGAAATCACTCGAACCTTTCTCATATCTTTGTGTTTCCTGTGTCCTCAATTGTCCTGTTTCCTGGCTCGCTAGCTTGCTTGCTTGATCAAATCCACGGAACGGACGGACTTCCCGGCAAAGAAAAGGATAAAGAGTGATTATTTACGTTGCAAGCAAACAAGCAACGGCTTTCGCGCTAGGGGGTGCTCATCCACATACTATTGCTACCTTGTTGTTACGAACAAACGACCAAGCAAACGGAGGCGAAGCGCTAGCAGGCTACCCTGACTTGAAAAGTAATAAAACCTGACTACCGCACTTTACTAGTAGGGGCGCAGAAAAAGAAAATCAAGGGAAGACTTTGAGAAAGCTTTTGAACTCCAATTTCTGTACTAAAATTATGACACACTGAGATTCTGGTTAGATGGCGGCCGTTCATAGAGAGAGGTAGCGAGACTGACCGCTGCTGGGTGGAATTATCAACTAAGTGAATGTTCCATGCAGACTGTATCCCCCGGTAAGGCAGATCTATCGCAGGGAGAGGTCTTTTTCTTAGCCGAATATAAAGTTATGTCAAGGTGCGTTCCACGAGAGGCTATTCACAAGATCTTTAAGCTGATTGAATAATTGGCAGGGGAAAGGGAATCTTCTTCCGGGCCTGGTGATCCTTTTGTCCGCCTTGGGCGGAGAGGAATAGGGATTGGGTATTTTTACCTTTCCAGGCTCCAGCATGCTCAGCCTTGTGGGAGTCCGTGAAGGTATGCAGGTGTAAGCGGGTCTGTCGTCCTCCTCATTATAGTCCTCCTAGAATCAATAGCATTTCGTCGGAATACATCCTGTCTTTTCACCTTAGTAGTCCTATGCATAGTCAGTACTATAGCCCCAATCATGGCTACTAATAAAATAAGACTAGGAACCAAAAACCAGACGGAATAGTAGGTATAAAGTAAATTGCCCAATGTTTCCAAATTAGTCCAACTTCGTACCTTTCCGGCATGAACCGTATATCTCAGAGAGGTCGTATTTCTGTGGGTTGGTAGTAATGGAATGGTTTCATTATCTAAAATGAAGAACATTTCCCACCAAAGGATCAGTCCAATAATACCACTCACTGGTAAATAGCGCAATACTTCTTCGTGAGTCTCCGCTATTTGAATATGGAACATCATAACAACGAATAGGAATGAAACGGCAATAGCTCCTATATGAACAACTGGGGAGATCATAGCAGAGAAGTCGAGACCTAACAAAAGAAGTAAACCTGAAGTGTCGCGAAAGACTGGGATGGGAAACGAAACGGAATGTACCGGATTTTTAGCACGTACTACCATCAACCCAGAGACCAAAGCAGGGCTCGACGAAACAGAAAGTATCATGGTACGTCGTCCTTCCCTGAAATGGAACTTTCATGCTGGAGCAAGAACTAGCATGAAAGTCGATCTATTACGACCAGCGCGGTTGTTCGTATTTCATTTTCTTCTTCCAAGCCAAGCCCTTATTAGTTATAACGCACTCACTGAGTTACTTAAGGAATCTCAAATCTCTCTCGACGCCGAGAATTTTTTCTGTGTCCAGGTCGATCAGAGGTTCGGCTTGCTTCTCCCCCACCTTTTTAGCGTTCTGGGACCCGTAAGACTTTGCCTTTCTTCCACCTCCGAAGGATGGAGGGGGTATACAGCGAAAGAAGCGTCGAAGGGCGGTCCTCCTTATCTTATCCAGCAAAACACGTCCATAGAAAATAAAATCAGGCTCGGCAAAGACGACAGAAACTAGGGATTCTTTTCATCCATGCTTTCAGCATGCTTTTCTAGTACGTGCTTCCCTCTCCCTTACTACGGAGCTGCTTTAGGATATAGCGGAAAGTTGGGGGGCGCTCGTCGTCTTGATCATCAATGATCCATTTAGTCATTAGACTCAAATCGACATAGTGGATTTGATGACTGCCCCCTCTTTGACTGCATTCTCCATCTGTTGGATTAGGTCCAATTTGGATTCTTCGATTCTCGCTCCTACTGGGGGAGTACTCAAAAGATTTTCCATGATATCCGAAGTACTCCCCCTATTTTGGGCTATCTCCGGTAGCAGCCTCGGCGGCCCAAAGTCAGGCCAAGGCTGCTCGGGATTGGCCCCCCAGCGGGAAGCGGGTGAGCGGTATGAGCCGCCCCGGCTGGAGCCGGTTCCTGAGCCGCCAGGGGCAACCATTGCCTGTCTAAGGCCGCCTCGTTTTCCGCAAGAGATCGGGGGACAGGTTCCCCCGAGCCTTTCCAGGGGGGCCAGCCTCACTCGATTCGAGATCGAGAGAATCATCCGCGCGCGACAAATAAAAAAATAAAGAAAGTAATAAAATGTTTGAAAATAACAAACATAAATGAGAGTCAAAAGAGGTACAAATCTAAAAAAAAAAAAAGACCCAAAAATAGAAAGATGAATATTATTCACCGTAAAACAAGAAAGAAAAAATGTTCTATTAGAATATCAGAGTCGTTTTTTCTCATTTTGAAACGTTATCAGCATCCATCTTTCAGCAACTGAACGGGACTTTGATCAATTTAGAAGGTTATAGGTCTGCTTACGCTTACCTAAGGTAAGCTTAGCATTGGACCTCCCAACAACAACCCCCATTTTTCTTTCCCATAGCCTAGGTCCCTGACGGCTATTCGAAAAGCAACAGGGCTAAACGCGCCTTTTGTTAAGAAGGCGGTCTCATGGACCGGTCGCCTTTGGTACTTTTGTAGTAAATTGAGTTCAGTAGCGCCTAAATAAGATAAGATAAATAGGGCTATAAGTAGGCCGTTTGCTATTGCTATAAGTGCTATAAGGGCTGCTCGCCTTTTTACGGCTTGGCTTCGCTATCGCTCCTTGGTCGGCCGGAATTGTAGTATTCCTACCATACCGGAATGCCTATTATATAGTGCTAGAAGCTTCGCCAGAAGCAAGCAAGACGAGGAAGCTTCTAAGCTGTAGACAAGGCTCGTTCCGTACTTGACTTACGAGCTCGTGTAGTACTCGCCCCTATCTCACAAGGGGCTTATGCACTCCACTCGCTGTCTACTAAACGAGCGTTAGAGCGAGCGAAGCCTTCCATTTCGTGGCTTCCCCCCTTTTCCCTCACCCTACTCTTTCATTTCCGCTTAAGCTTCCCCGGTTTGGGGGATTAATTGATTGGATACCCGAGAACCATAATCTTTCCTAGGAACAGCTTCTACGACGATAGATAGGGGTCAGGTTTGGCATCTATGCCCCCTGCCCTCCAAACAGTATGGGAGCCTTTCAGCTCGTACTGCTCACACTCCTAGATCTTCACGGCACCTCCTCCACCATAGTGTGAGCTGGGAGCAGCTCCGAAAAGCTAGGCCTACTTCAAAATTCGCTTTCAACAACGTCAACAACACCACGAAAAAAGTACACTATGGTTGCCCACTGATCTGATCATAGGTGAAATCCAATCCCTTCGCTTCGCGCCAGGCTTGGAAGCCGTAAGTCAGGCTCCCTTCGCCTCTCGGAAGCGAGAAAGCGAGCAGCTGACTAGACGGAACCAGAAAGAGAAAGCTTAACGTAAGTGCGCTCCTGCGCCCCTACTAGTCAAGGGCTTGAAAGCAGCATTTAATAGTCACGGTCCGGAATGATAAATCTGGCCCCCTGACTACACGTAATGAGACTGAGTCACCGTAGCTTGCTTGCATTCTTCAGATGTAGTTACGTCAAGCCGCTAGCTAGCTACTCTTCCGTTTATCTCACCTTTTTCAGATGTCCACCCCGAACCGAAGGGGCGGAGGGCGCACAACCCCTTCTCCGCTCCTTTCCTGAGCGTTTCACACTAAGCTCTTCGATCCTGCCCTGCGCCTCTGACGGCATGAGCGATAGCTCATGACTGGTATATGGATCTCTCTATGTAGTGGTCGGCCTTCTAGAAGCTTCGCCAGAAGCGACTAGTCGCTTCCCGAATGCCTCTGTACTATAGCTATAGTATGGTCTATCCAATGCCTCCTTCCTTGCCGCCAACGCACGCTACTAGGAGAGTCAGCAAGCTACCTTGCTTGCATTCTATTCTATAAGCGAAGCGACTTGTCGAGTCTACGAAGCTTCGTAGTTGCTTCCCCCCTTCGCCTCGCCATGCCACTAGATCCATAATGACCGGCGAGTCGGAACATGTACGAATATAACCACGCGGAGCGCCGGACCGGCCTATCGAAGAAAGAGATCATTGAGCCTATTTCTATTTAGCCGTACCGTAGGGCTGGGAATCGCAAGAATGGAGAAGTCCTCCAGCAAACGAAACGTAAGCTTTCAAGCCCTTGACTAGTAGGGGCGCAGGAGCGCACTGGAGTTTTCTACGCAGGGGTGGGAAAGACAGGTTCGGAAATGGCCGGATTAGCAGGAGGTCTAGACGAGCCTGAAACAAAGGTGTACGTACATAAAGAAAGAGTCCGTCTCCTTCCCACCTATCTTGACCGGGAAGAGGGGGGAGGCTCTTGCGGAAGCCCTGCCAGCCCTTCTCTATTTTGAGGGATCCCTCATATTGATGATTCCAGGCTTCCCGGACTCGTAACAGACGGCTAGGAACAAAAAGAGGGTCAGTAGTCTCTGCCGTTGCAAGTCCTTCTCCTTCCACAGAGACGGCCCTCTTTTTGGTTTTGTTCGTTCACCGCGGCACGTGACGGAACTCCATGAATAAGAAGCTGGAATAACTCAGAAAGAGAGTGGCGCCTAGCCGTTGAGAGCGTCTGTTGTCTTTGTAGAGGAACAGTACGATCTTGGACTGGCCCCCTTCGCATGACCTAGAAAGACAAAGAAGTCCGTGCTACTATAAGGCCTCTAAACTCCTCCCTCAGGGCACTATTGCGTTGCCATGGGGACGGGGTAGCCCCGACTTCCATAGGTCCTTGGTTCGACCTCCTAATGAGAATTGAGGTCCTTGCGCGGGCGTCTCATCCCTAAGACTTGCTTGCTCTGTATGGAGTGCCCCGTGGTTCCTCGAGTGCCAGCCGCAGAGAGGAATGCCATCAACTAGGGCGCTATTGGCCACTAACCACTCGCTCGCCGGCCGCTCGGGCTCCGCGTTTCAAGTTCGTTATCCTAACCGTCTCCTCTGCTCCACCGGGAGCCTGGCCCCTTCTTCTATCTTTTCTACTGCCTTGCTCCTCGGCTCCCTACTGCTCCAGCCGCTCGCTGTAATAGCTTGCTTCTCGGGGGGCTCGCACCCCGGGTGGTGCGGCTGAGCCAGAGTGGGCTCAGCAGTCGGCCTATGTTTCCGGGCGCACGCGTAGAGGCATGATTAGTTCCACGAATCTCACTGCACTGACCATAGTAAACTCCTTCTCGTTGTACCGAAATAGAGGTCTGATTTGAACGACCAGGTACAGCATCACATTTGACACCTGAGGAAGGTACAGCCCAACTATGAGGTACATCAGCAGATGTTACAATAATACGTAGATGAGTTTTGGCTGGTACAACCACTCTATTGTCCACTTCTAATAAACGTGATTGACCCAATTCTGGATCATCTTCTGGAATCGTATAACTGTCAAAAGTGAGTGACTGTTCATCGGAACTGTTATAGTCCGAATACTCATAAGGTTGGGTCGACGCCCGCCTCCCCCCAAACTGTACTTGCAAGTTTCCCCGCAAAAAGCTCTCCACGCCCATACTCTTAGAAAGAGCACTATTCTTCTTTATTTAAGTGGTTCTCCCCTTTCTCAGAGACCGTAAGACCCCGGTGGAATCGAAGGCCTACAGACAACAGGGGACCGTTTCTCACCCAGCCCTACCTACTTCAGTGAGGCTGGAACCGAAAAAGACCTGGTTCCACACACATGAGACACGCAGAAGGTATGGGATGACCAGTTCACCACGGAAAGTGAATTCGATCCTATAGCCTATAGTCGTATTCTTTGTTCGATAAATGCGCAGTGGAAAGGGATGCTAGTCGGCTCGGCGAAGTTGTAGGCCTCAATAGATCAGATCCAGAGTGATTCCTCACCTATCCTGTCAGGGCCCAGTCGAACGCTCGAGTAGAGATTCCCTATGCTCATGTGAACGGCCGGGGCCGGCCGTCCCGTAGATCTAAAAGGATCCATCCATACATAGGCCTGACCGGAAATCGTTTGTCCACGAACAAAACCAAAAAGTAGTAATATAGTAGTAGTTCATGAGACCTCGAATTCCCACGTTCCAGCGTGCATTATGCCAACAGGTCCCACCCAGCAAAGTACGGAGCAAACTCCTGCTTCAAAACTCAAGGGCTAGCTAGCGCACTACGGCGGATGACGGAACAGTCGCGTAGGCCTTTGCGATTGAATTACGTGTAGTCAGGGGGCCCCTGATCTTTTCGGTTCCGTGCTTAGATGTAATGTAGGACCGTGACTACTTGACTACACGTAATGAGACTGAGTAGGACCGTGCATATTGAAAGTCAGGGCTAAACGCGCCTGACTACACTACATGAAACTGAAATAAGGAATGAGCTAAAGGGAATAATGGGCACGGTCCCAACAATCTACGGCTTGAGCGCTAGCCGTTGCTTGTTCTTTCTGGTTCCGTGTAGTCAGCTGCTTGCTGCTCGCTTCGGACCGATCAGTGCCTTGATCTCCGGCCATGAATCAAAGATTCCTCCTGGCGAGCAGGGCCGTGCCGTGAAGGAAACGGCAAAACGAGGTTGCTTGCTCTCAGTCTCAGCCTCCTTATCAGAACAGAACGTTCCTTCCGCAACGCAAGGCCGATATGTTTCGTAGCAGCCAAGGATGAGTTCGATCCATTAGGTTCTTCGATTTGTTCGGAAAAGAAACGAGAGACAAGAAAACATCCTTGATTACGATTAAAAGGAACAATCTCAAATAGACCAAGATCCAATTTCGGGTCATTTCTTGGTGAACATGATCTGCCATAATCTCTTCGATCCCTTCATTTATGTGCCAGAATACAGAGAGATTTGGTAGGGAAGTGGAAGATACTTTTTTTTTTTTGTATAAGATAATCAAAGGGAGTGGGAAAGCTGCAGTAATTCTTTGGAAAAGCCCGGTTCTCTTTGTCTTCGAGCTTTCATTCCTCAATCCACTGATTCGCTCCTTCATATACCTCCCCACCAATAGATAGAGACAAATGGGAATAACCGAACCACGTCTACAAAATGCCAGTACCATGCAGCTGCTTCAAAGCCAACGTGATGCTCCTTGGTCAGATGACCAAGATATTGGCGAATACCACATATGATCGAGAAAAGAGTACCTATAATCACATGAAAACCATGAAAGCCAGTTGCTAAGGAAAAGGTAGAACCATAAATACTATCCGAAATAGTGGAGGGTGCTTGGTAATATTCCATTCCTTGAAAGCCAGTGGATACTAGAGCCAGTGAAACGGTAGCTACTAAAGCGTAAACTGCTCGTTTTTCCTTCCCCGCGAGTATAGCATGATGAGCCCAAGTTACGGCAGCTCCGGATGAAGGGAGAATAGGGGTATTAAGAAAAGGGATTTCCCGAGGATCTAAAACCCCAATCCCTTTTGGGGGCCAAATACCTCCGATCTCTACCGCAGGTGCCAAAGAAGAATGAGAAGAAGCCCGAAAAAGAGCAAAAAGGAACATAACCTCCGAGACGATGAACGGAATAGAACCATATCGAGGTCCTAATTGTACGACTTTGGTATGATGTCCTTCCAACGTGGATTCACGTATAACATCGCGCCACCATACGAACATGGTATATAGGAGAAATATGAGGCCCAAACTGAGAAGTGTTGCACCCCCTTGAAATGGGTGCATGTACATCACACCTCCTACGGTGGTTGCCAAAGCTCCGAGTGAACCCGAAATGGGCCATGGACTTGGATCTACCAAATGATAAGAATGCCTCTGAGATTCAATCATCAACCACTTTGCCTCGGTTGTATGTAAACCCCCCCTTCACCCCCACCCCCTAAAATGGTAAAGAAGGGCTCTTTATTTGCTTTGGGGTCTCATTTTCTTTCTATCTGACAGGACAAACAAATAGGAAGGGATGGTTCTTTCATTGCATTGATAGAAGTGTAACTAGGAAAAGAAAGACTCTCTCCATTACTTTACTTTGAGAAGAGAATCGTTGGTTTGACCGACGAACTACGTGGGAAAATGGACCTTCTTTCTTTGATTTTCAGCAAGAATTTTAGGAAAGTCACAATGAATTCCATTCAGTCCGGTTTCGGAAAACTTGCCGGTCGCGGATTAGTTAGTTCTGCGCCGCCGGCGGCCTAAAATCAAAGGCGCTGGTGGATCTCTCTGGTTGCGGCTGCATGCATTTATTCAACTTGACACGCGGGAAGGGCTTTTTTTTTATGAATTACGTGTAGTCAGGCTCGGCTTGGTCTCGCTCCCTTCCCGCACGCCTGGACGATTGAGAATCTCGAGAACCTTTCTGAACGTCCATCTTCGCGGGGCGATTTTTCAAGGAGTATATCCTTCTTGTAGTGCCTTCCATCCCACTATTCTAATCGGGAAAGAATCTCTTCCGAACGACCAAGTCATAATGAGATTAAAAAACGATGCTTCCTTGGCCGTGTGGAACATGGATTAGCATTATGTCATTCCTACAAGTGATCCCCCATCCAGGATTGGAAGAAGTGCTATATGAGGACTTCGAGATCAAATAGAATATGTTTCTTTCCATTCCTCGTGAGCCACTTATTTCTCCGAAACAAGAGATCAAAGTGATTTTCCTCCTTTTTCCCAATAAGTCGACGGCGTTACACCATTGGGATACTTCGAATAAACTGGAGTACATATAGGATACACCGGTGCTAAAACCTTTTCTCGAGATATCTTCCAAACTGTTGGGATCGTTGCTCCGGATGTTGTTCCCCCGGTGTGAAACCAGTTGGTTCCGTAGTTTCAGAATTCTGCTGATCCCAAGTACTCCATCTCCATCATTGCATATGGGAATATAAAAAGTAAAGAGGAGAAGGCATGACCAGAAGAATTGTGTAAAATAAGTGAATTTATCCAGTTGAGGCATGATTTTTTTTGAATCAATGATTCCCTCCAGACAGCTTAACTCCGTCAAGCCTGTACGAGTAGTGAAGAACTATAGAGAGCTGTGGTTGGTTGTTGACCAACAGAAAGCATGGGATAAATAAAGATGAAAAAAAAAAGAAATAAGGGCGACTTGAGATGCCGCCCAGCAAACTCCGGCCCTACTCTATAAGATTTGGAACCCAACTCTAAACCAATATATAAAGCTAACGCGCCCGCCCAGGTCGGGGAGACGACCTTGATGTTGAATAAACGCGCGATAGTGGGGGCTATCCGCGCCTTGGCTTTCGAGACTGTCGAAGACGGAATGGAGAGTCTTTAGCGAAAACTCAGCCCCCTTTCGAGTCTTCAGGAACCGAGCCCCGCCTTCAAGCCAGCCTCCACCGGGATTCAAGGTCCTCCATTTTTAGGAGGATTTTCCCCTTTATCTCAAAGATAGAGGAAGCCTTTTGGCAAAGTTTACCCGATGGAGGTTTCAGTATCCCCCTGTAAGAGAAGACGAGTCGGGAATAGATCTGAGAAGGGCTTTCTCCCCCAATCCGTGGCTCCATAAACTCTGGGTCCAAATTCGGATTGGGATCGGCGTGGGGAACTTCCGCCGGTTCTGGCGCCTCTTCATCCAAAGCTGCAGAGGTTTGGAACCCTGCGCAATAAAAGCTGCGAACTGCTCCTCGGAATTACACTGGGGAGAGGGGGACCTTGGAGGTGCTTCAACTCCACCCATGTATTCCGAGCTGCCCAGGCCTTCATCGAGGTTTTTTCCAGTCCTAAAAAAAGGCCCCTTGGGCCTCCCACTCATCTGGCCCGGGCGAATAACTACGTGACCAAATTCTCCTGTTCAAAAGAAGATCTCTTTGATTCTTCATTCTCAACAGGAATGCATCAACATAACTGCCCTTCCATATGGATCGTCGTGGCATGAACTCAGAATTTCTTCGCTTCGATGTAGTCCTCTAGCTCCGAGGGTTAGGACCAAGGGAGCGGTCGAGTGGCTCCGCTCCTCCTCCCTCTCCTTTAGGAGAAGATCGTCGTTGGTCTTTTTGCTTTTTGACATAACATTATCGGCCGCCTCCGGTCCGGTAGGTCGGTCGCCCTGTAGCCGCTCCCCTGAAAGTGAGATCACTACCGGCTTTAAGAATAGGGAAACATCACTCCTAAATGCAGCCGTTCTCTTATCTACGATACCACCAGACGCGCTCCTGCCTCTTTCGCAGCGCAGTAAAAACTCTCCTCTCCAATGGGACCAGCCGGGCCAGAAGCCTCGTTTCCTTCAACTAATTAAAGCTCTTTGAAGTTGGCAGTAGAAAAGTCATCTCACTGAACATTGGATTATATACTACCTCGTTAACATTACAACCAATCAATCGAGAGTCTTCTATACATTTACATTTACAGTTTCTATTCCTCCCCGAACGAGCAAGAAAAGGTAGAAGTGAGCTTCTGGCAGTTAGAGTGAGGAAAGGATCTTAGCCATCGGTGACCGGCTTTCGTAAAAGCATCTTTGGGCGATAGTTTCTCGATCCGGTCTCTCACTTGACTATCAAAGCAAAGGGCAGAACGAATCTATCTTATCCTAAGATAATTCTTGTCTCACTTTCTTATCGTTCGTCCGTTCCAGGTATTCAAAGAAGTATTTCGCTCTTTCTCTTTTTTCCTTTCAAGTCTTCAATTCCCCTCGTTCGGGTATAGAGTCACATAGCTCGGTAAGAAGTCAGAACACAGCTACTCCTGAACTCATTAAGTCAAGAGCTAGAGAAGGGTTCTTAGGTAATGGCTAGCTCGTCAGTACCTGGTGTTGATTTTTTCACGTCTTTCAGTACTCGAACTGAAGTCAAGTACATCAATCGGTCTAAGGTCTCTGCACCTCTCTGTTATCCGGAAATGAAGCAGGAAGATCTCTAGATGGCAGCTAGCTGAGAACCCGAATGAATCTCATGCGCCTCGGCCGAGAGAGGATAATAGGAGAGGATAGAAGGGCGCACCAGCTATGTGCCATTGTCAAAATGGTTGTCTATCACCCTGGTAGAAGATACCTAAGTTTTTCTGCTACTTACCTAATCCTTAACTCGCTACTCTAATTCTGCTCGTTCCCTATGGTCGAGCACTTCGTTCATGAGTTGCTATCGCATTAGCTGTGATAACTATAACTTAAGCTATCTTCTCGAGTGAAAACATCTTTCCTTAGGGATGAGCTTTTGGGGCTAAGTAAAAAGAGCTTATTTCTTCGTCGATAACAAGCCTTTACTTCAAATAAGGAATAGAACCAGAAGCTTTGATGGTAGTAAAGTCAGTCCATCTGTACTGTAAAGACAGACAGATTCTTCGTATCGCCGCTTTCTTTATAGTTGCTCCAGTGAAGCAATGCAAGACAGATGGATAGAGGGAGACTAATACTATAAGAGGACCTACTCCTTCTATTCTCTTTCCCATCAAGCTACGCATGCTTACCAGAAAGTCCTTCTTAAAGGCAGAATTTCATTCCGGTATGATCTCCCGGCTAAGCGGTCGGGTCATGGATCTTGCACTTCACTTGAATAGTGCTTTTTAAATGGCTAAGTCAAGCTGACAGAATTGAAACTAAGGACATTTGAATGCTAAGGCAAAGCACTTTGATTCTCCATCCATAGGATGTTGCCACGGAATCGGGTTCTGTTTTCGAATCACTTTCTGCTGCTCAGTCAGAAGATGCTTTGGTAACCGATTTAGCTTCATCGGAGGATATTCTAGTAGAGTCTGATACCGGGTAATCTTCTTCCGTAGACGATCATCTTTCGCCGAAGAGGATACCTAGCAGAGTCAGCTTAAATAGCTAGTCGGCTTGTATGCCCTTGTCTTTTCTGCAATGTAAAGTAAAGAGTAGTAAAGCACCCAAAATAGTTGGAGATTCACTTTTGACTTTCCCCACATTTGAGATCTCGAAATCTAGAAGTGGAATCCATTCTTTTAAAGCCAGACCTACAAGAAAAAATAAAGTATATGAATGGGGTAAACAATGAGTTGCAGATTCAACTGCCCCTTTTTTTTTAGGTTCCCCTTCGCCTCGGTCATCTATTTCGTCTTTGGAACTCCTAAAAGAGTTTACGGGCCTAGCTCAACGAAAAGGAAAGTCCTTCTGTTCCAGGTTCGAGTGATGTTTCACCAGTAAGAGATCAACGAAAAGCAAGCCTTCTTACCAGTTTGAACTAAAAGAATGTAGTAGAAACCCGAGACCAAAGGAGTGTACTTTACTTAAGGAAATGTACTTAAAGAGGGGTTCTTGAGTAAGGGAGGGGTCGGCATACTAATAGTAGCCTTTGTCACCACCCTAGCAAGAATCAAGGGTATGCCCGCGCGTAGAAGACCTCAAAAGCCTAATTTTATTTATCTTATCTTCTTTTTTACTTCGTATTCAATCCACTTGCTGGGATTTTTCTAGCTGTTACGCTCCAGTGCTAGACCTCTATTAGCACTTTGTTATCTTGCCCATATTGTGGGAGTGCTAATCCTCCGTTTTAATCAGTTCTGGTACTGGCCAATTCGTTTTCAATCTATCAGTAAAGGGCTGGGATAATAATATATCCCGTGAGGAAGCCTAATTTGCTTGTGAGAAAGCCTTAGAATTAGCATCTTTTCTTTAGGAGAGCCTGTTTTCTAGTATGTTAAGCATGTGACTTTCTAATCCAGGCCAGCAGTCTCGACTAAGCCAAAAGGCTAGTTAGGGATATGTCTTTGATAGGGTCTTTCCATTCTGGAACGAGTCTAAGATTTGGCTTTGGTTAGTCTATCCTGAGGTCATATCCTCCCTTCAAACTAAAGGGCTGTCAAAAGGGAAAACTCTTTAAATAAAGTTCCTTGCCTGTAAACAGAATACTAGCAGACAAGCTCTGACAGAAGGCAATGTAATTGATCAAATGTGGGGCATCGACGTCTTCAGAGTCAGAGAAGTGGACAAATGCTGCTAGTCTTTTTCGACGAATCAACTGTGGCATGGCACTTTTATTAGCATTACCTTGTGTAAAAAATCAGCACTTCTTTTAGTTAACAGTTAACCGCCTACTGCCCCTCGATGGTTTGCTTTCAGTTGACTTTTGTGGTTCTATCGTAACTAAAGATGATTCTGTTCTGTTAAAAGATTAGGAGTAAGGGCACTTGCTGTTGCCGCTCTTAGAGTAAGAAGATCAGAGCATAGCTTAAGGTTCACTTAACTAGGATAGATGGGCCTAGACCTCCTTCCTTCAAAGACCCGATTCGTGACAAGAGCCCTGGAAAGGACTAAAAGGCTAGTACCGTATACGACAACAAGACCAACAAGAGTTCCTACTCATACTCTTACTAAAGCACCGGCAACTCCAACTGTAGCAGCGGTTATTGCCAACAGCGTCTAATCCCAGAGCTTCTATTTACTCAATACCAGATACGCATTCAGTTAGCTTTCTAGCAGCGGTAATGCCATCAAGAGCTTCTTTTAAAGCTGCCTATTCTGTGTTTGGGTTAACTATTGATTCAATTGCGACAAGAGCGTATTCTTTCCTTTCAAAGAGGGCATTCGATGCCTATTCTTTTCTTAACAAAGGAAAGAAGAAGAGGGCTCAGACATCTACTGCTCCAGTGACAGAGAAAGCTCCAACTCCTTCTCCATTTTCAGAGATAGCTGCTGAGACAGCCTCATATATAGCTCCAATACCCTCTCCTTCTTCGGGGACTGAGATAGCGACATCCCCAAGACTTGCTTATGACTAGAGGGCTTGAAGGAAAGCAATTCTACTATAAAGTGATGGAAACACTACGATGATGGTACTTCCTTACGATGATGGAACTTCCTTTGATTAGCGCTTAGAAGGTGATAGAGAGAGAGTTAGGACTGCCCTTGGTTCCATAGACATCTTCAGAAAAGGAGACAGAGATTCGCAGGAAGGCTAGCTCTGAGTCCCGCGCCTTCTTTCATCGATGTGCAAGGTATAGCACAAGCGCTTCACACATTACCTCCAGGGGCTAGACTCCGATCTTCGCCAGTCCAGGCACCTCTCCAAACGGGATACGTTCTACCCGTAGTCTCGGCTAAATAGCAAATCAGCCAGGTTTCACCTCCCAACCCACGCCGGGTTATGTTCCTGAACCCCAACCAGGGTATTATCAGCCGCCCGTTTCATCGAGTTACCCGGCTCAACCCATGACGAGCCACCGTCACCAAAGCAGCTACAACCCCCCCTATGCCAAGTCAACCAGATCCTAGCCCTACTTCAAAGCCGAGTACTCTATCCGAGTTAGCAACCCAAAGAGAATCCTCGACTTCCACTTCAGGAAGCTAGGACCGCTTATATAAAGTCTGATCCAATGCTGGTCTCAGGTCTACAAGCAAGGGAAGGCGGGGGAATAGAAAAGACAAGACTCGGGGGTTAGGACAGGCTAGACCTAAGCCACCCAGCATAAGTAGTCATGAATTGGGTAAAACATTGGGGACAGGAGCACGGGCAAATCTATCTTCAACGGGTGCCCCGACTGCAGCTACGGCCGGGAATGGGGAGAAGGCATAAGAGAATGTCCTTCCTTCTTTTGAGAAGAGCTAGAAAAGCCCCCCTTAGCCAGCCTATGTATGGAATGTAAAATAACCAACATGGGTCAGAAAAGAGGGAACCTAGAAATGTCTTTATACCAATCAGCTACTTCATCAGAGGAGAGAGCACAACCCTCTCTGGCAGAAACCGATGGAATTTCTTTTCCATCTTCCTTTTTGAATTAGAAACTGACTGATTTCACTGTGAAACTAGGATTTTCGACCCCAGTCGGTGCGCTCATTCCCGTAGCGTAGGTTTGCTTTCTTTGTTTTTCCTCGTGGGTTTGGTGGTCCCTCGAGTCTTTCTTTTATCTTTATTGCAGCTGAGTCATTTCCCAGAGCTATAGCATAAAGCTATAATCAGCAGCCCCGCCTCACCAGATTACTTTACTGACTTGACTGGAATTCATTCAAAAACAGTATAGGAACTGGTTTCACAAAAGGGGTCGAGAACTACATAGATCTGATACCTTCTTCCCTTGGTCTGGGAGGTAGGTTATGTAGGCGTACAACTGTTCATAGGTTGTGCTCGATCGCGAATGGCCAAAAAATAGATTACTAGTATGCCTGATATTGCCAGAATACCTTCTCTTCTCCCTCTTTTCAACTGGCTAGCGATGAGGACACTTTTTATAGGACCGACGTCTGCACGCACCGACCCCCTCTCGTCCCGTTTCCGCATGTCTCAGTACAGTCTCTGGGCTTTTCTGCGCTTTCATTGGATTAGTTTCCGGATAGGGAAGAAGGGTAGCACCATCCCGGGTGTTAGGATATATTTGTAATTGTGGATGTGTAAGGCTATATTAGTCATGTATAATATTATGTTAATAAAAAAACACATGGAGTAATTTTGGCATCCTTGCATCAATACCCTAGCACCGAGTATCCTTAACGCCTGCCACCAGGCCATACCCACAATTACACCATACAGTCTCATAGACCCGCATCTTTTAAAGAGACGAATTGGTACGTATGGGCTTCGCCATCCATCTTATCATGCGATAGGCATCTTATGCTGCGGCAAGCATACTATGATGCGACATTTATAGGCGGGGAAGTAGCCTTATAGTCTTGCTTGTTCATCCTCGGAGAACTGAACTCCCTTTACTTTAGAGAGGAAAAAGAAAGAGTGAGGTAGTGGACAACTAAGAAAGATTCTCTTTTCAAGGCTAGAAGTGCTATAAAGGAAAGTAGATAGAAGAAGGAGACAAGAAAGAACTATCTTGCTATACCTGAATCAGTTTGACTCAATGCTTGCACTTGGATCTTTCTCCCCAGCTTCTTTCTACGATTCTGAAGAGTCAAGCCCTGCTAGTATGCCTCGAGAGCCTGAGCTACTATTTGATTTTCCTTACCCATATATCACAGTTAGTACCCTCAAAGCCATTGCCTTTCAAGTAGAGCGTCTTTTCAAGTCAGTCTTGTCCCGCCTGCTCGTTAGCAAGTGCCTAGGTCCCGTACGACAGCTCTCAAGCCTACCCCTAAGTCAAGTCCTGTCTTCAGTAGCAGCTTCGCTTCCAGGTCTGCTTCGGGCTATGGTCATTGATGGGATAACAATTGTACTAGCACGAACAGTTCTGCTCAGTTTTATGATTTTGATTGAAGTAGCCTTCCTTCGCTCGTCAGGATCAAGTCTCATTATGCTCAATGCCTTCGTTAAGCAGAGAAAGTCTCGTTCTACAACTCAAAGAATCAGGATGCCGTTTCGTTCCTTCGCCTATGATAAATCAGAATTGGATGGAGCAAAGTGAGAAGCGGAATTAGAATGAGAGACTACGAATGCGGCTTGCAACTCCTACTCGAGCTTCTGAACCTATATCATACCCCCCTTGCCTTGGCTTAGGTCCTTTTGATAGACTTTCCGCAGCTCAGTACTGCAGATCGTTGACGCTAAAAGCTCCTTGTGACAACTTTACTTACTGCTGTACTTCTTAAAAGAGAGAGAGCTGTCTCGTCTTTGGTGACAAAACTTCTCTAGTTCATCCCGAGAGAAGTAACCTGGAAAGCGAACCTGTCAAGCAAGTGAAGTGATCCTAGAGGGGGAATCCGGGGATAGCATTTTCTCTGCCCTTACCGAGTGCCTTTATCGAGCTTTAGCTATGGGAAATCCCAGTCTACGGGCTTAGGTGGCATCTTTCCCAAATCGACTGCCTAAGTATAACATCGATCGAACTTGTTGTTTCGCATAGAAAGCGAAGGTGTCGAAGTCCGCTAAGACATAACGACTGCTCGAAGCGGTGACAAATGGAATAGCAAGAATCAATGGCTATTCATCGTTATAGTAAGTCTTCTATGCTTTCCTCATGTTTTGTTTCCACTCCATTTTCATTACGAAGATGTATCACGTCAGGATCCGTTGCTCAAACCGAATCACGCCAACGTGATGGAAGTTCCTGGATCGTTTGAAATCAGAGTAGTACCAAAGGCACCCTCTGATTTCAGAATCAAAAATGGAAAATTGGCTATGGAGATTCCGCGCGGTCAGAGATTCATACAGACACAAAGGGGTTCGACAGGAAAGTCGTTTCGATCCAATCCATTCTTGGGGTCCGATAAAGACACTGGATATGTCAGTGACCTAGCACGACAAAGCACTCTCCGAGGGCATGGAATGTCTCATTTTTCGGTCAGAATCTTGACAGTAATGTCTCTGTTAGATTCTCCGGTCGAAATACGGGAAAACTCCATTCAATTCTCGATGGAAACGGAGTTTTGCGAATTCTCCCCGGAACTGGAAGATCATTTCGAGATCTTCGAACATATTCGAGGGTTCAATGTGACTATTGTCACTTCGGCCAACACACAAGATGAGACTTTACCACCGTGGAGCGGCTTTTTGCAAAAAGATGAGGGGGAAACTCAGTAAGATGTCGGAGAAGCGAAATATACGAGATCACAAACGTAGATTGCTCGCGGCTAAATATGAATTGAGACGAAAGCTTTATAAAGCCTTTTGTAAAGATCCCGATCTTCCTAGTGATATGCGGGACAAACATCGTTATAAGTTGTCCAAGTTGCCAAGAAATAGTTCCTTTGCACGAGTAAGAAACCGATGTATTTCCACTGGTCGCCCTCGTTCCGTATATGAGTTCTTTCGAATTTCTCGTATCGTTTTTCGTGGATTAGCATCTCGAGGTCCTTTGATGGGCATAAAGAAATCGTCTTGGTAGCAACCACCAAACCAATAGAGCAAGGGTTAGCTCTGCAGCTGGTCCACAAGCAAGGTAAGTAGGTCCATTACCGGCCGGCTCCGGACCGAAAAGACCTAACGGAGGAATCCCTTATCTCGGATCGGAGATGCTAACGGGGCGGGAATCGAAGTGGGGGGCCTCTCCACCGCACCTGTCTCCCCAGACATAGACTACGTACAGGGTAGTACTCTTGGAAAGATAGAATATCGCCGCGTGAACATAACATGTTGTTACGAATGTAACTCCCGAGGGATCGACCACTATTCTAAATATAGTAAGGCGGAGAACTGTTGTTCATTGGAGCGCCGGAGTGCAGAGGTTGTTCCCACCATTTCAGTCAGAGTGTGGGACTGAGCCTTCCGAATGAGAAAGACCAAAAAGTGCTTCATTTCGTTGGTCAAACCAACGCCAATATCATATTGACTTTCTCTCGTCCAATAAGAGTTTCCGAGAGTTACTTTCTGAAATTCTCTCCTTTCCAAAGCTGCGCAAGGCGGCCCCCCCCCAGAACTAAGCCCCACCCCTCTTTCCCCCCTTAAATGAAAGACCCTCGCCCCGCTTCCTATTCATTTTTGGGTCGTGACCTGAGGGCCTTTGATTCTGTTTTCTCCAGAGGTGATTTCTAGAATCAACCAACCGACAAATCCGTAGCCTGCAAGAACTCTTATTCATGTAGGCTTTCCGTGAGAGGCCTTGACGGAACTACATGATACATAAGTCCATGACCACACTAGACCTGCCCCCCTTTTCTCATCTCATGTAGGCTCATTACGTGTAGTCAGGGCCTCTCACTACAAGCCGGAATATGACTCAAAGCCATTCTTTTTTTGAAGATTCCGTACCGTCAGGAACAAAGTCGTGCGCTTGCTACGCCCTGGAGTTTTTCAGCTCCCTCTCGCCCAAATTCAATGGGATGGATGAATCCAATCAATAAGCTTTTAGATTGATTCAGGGCGCAGCGAAGCCAAATTCCATCAAGGCAAGGGGGGCTTACTTTTCCTGACGCTGAGTCATCCTATTCTAATTTAGCTATGCTAATGGAACAGGAAGAGTTTGAAGATGATATGGACCCCCCCCAATGAGCGAGAACCTCCAATTGCTTAGGGTCGCACTCTGTCCCCCTTTGTGGACGAATTATTCTCTCCTTTAAGAATTCTTTCACCGAAGAGGAAAGAATCATCTTCCAAGCACCAAAATCTCCATTAGATTCATTCCTAAGCTTGCTTTGTTGCAGCAATATGATCAGTCCGAGAGTGCTGGAGAGAAGAGAAAGCGGTCAAAACCTCTCTGATTCGGTCACCGAGCAGTCGGACGACTGTTCAGTAACCCAGGATGACCCCTTCGACGCTTCTTTCGCTGTATACCCCCTCCATCCTTCGGAGGTGGAAGAAAGGTCTAACTATTACGGGCCCCAGAACGCTAAAAAGGTGGGGGAACAAGAGTGGTCACGATAGGAAAGAGAAATGACTATGACTATAAGGAACCAACGATTCTCTCTTCTTAAACAACCTATATCCTCCACACTGAATCAGCATTTAATAGATTATCCAACCCCGAGCAGTCTTAGTTATTGGTGGGGGTTCGGTCCTTTAGCTGGTCTTTGTTTAGCCATTCAGATAGTGACTGGCGTTTTTTTAGCTATGCATCACACACCTCATGTGGATCTAGCTTTCAACAGCGTAGAACACGTTATGAGAGATGTTGAAGGGGGCTGGTTGCTCCGTTATATGCATGCTAATGGGGCAAGTATGTTTCTCATTGTGGTTCACCTTCATATTTTTCGTGGTCTATATCATGCGAGTTATAGCAGTCCTAGGGAATTTGTTCGGTGTCTCGGAGTTGTAATCTTCCTATTAATGATTGTGACAGCTTTTACAGGATACGTACCACCTTGGGGTCAGATGAGCTTTTGGGGAGCTACAGTAATTACAAGCTTAGCTAGCGCCATACCTGTAGTAGGAGATACCATAGTAACTTGGCTTTGGGGTGGTTTCTCCGTGGACAATGCCACCTTAAATCGTTTTTTTAGTCTCCATCATTTACTCCCCCTTATTTTAGTAGGCGCCAGTCTTCTTCATCTGGCCGCATTGCATCAATATGGATCAAATAATCCATTGGGTGTACATTCAGAGATGGAGAAAATTGCTTCTTACCCTTTTTTTTATGTAAAGGATCTAGTAGGTCGGGTAGCTTCTGCTATCTTTTTTTCCATTTTGATTTTTTATGCTCCTAATGTTTTGGGGCATCCCGACAATTATATACCTGCTAATCCGATGCCCACCCCGCCTCATATTGTGCCGGAATGGTATTTCCTACCGATCCATGCCATTCTTCGTAGTATACCTGACAAATCGGGAGGTGTAGCCGCAATAGCACCAGTTTCTATATGTCTGTTGGCTTTACCTTTTTTGAAAAGTATGTATGTGCGTAGTTCAAGTTTTCGCCCGATTCACCAAGGAATATTTTGGTTGCTTTTGGCGGATCGCTTACTACTAGGTTGGATCGGATGTCAACCTGTGGAGGCACCATTTGTTACTATTGGACAAATTCCTTCTTTCGTTTTCTTCTTGTTCTTTGCCATAACGCCCATTCCGGGACGAGTTGGAAGAGGAATTCCTAATTCTTACACGGATGAGACTGATCACACCTGATCAGTGAAAAATTCTGACACCAAGAATTGACAAGCGGATGAGTTTTCTAGTTGACTATGTTGATATAGCTTAGATAGGGAAAAGATACTCTACTCTAGGGTAGGGCTTCACTTTAAAGGGGGCTTTGTTCCCGAAACTCCCCTCCGCTTCCTTCCCCTCTTTCGGCCACGAAAGAAAAAGAAGGGCATGAACAGCCTTAACAGCAGTATCAGACAAGACACCTGATCCCGACTCTTGGTACTTAACCCATACGCCGCGCCGGCTCTTCGACCAAGGAGGCATTCCTACCAGAATGCCGACTACTACGACTAAAGGGGGGAAGCAAAGTCTCCAACATTGAAGGCTTCGCTCGCTCGCCCCTCCCCATTAATTACTCGTCCAAGCAACTGGACCGGATTGGCGGATCAACCCTCCATAGTGGTTTCGTTCGTGAACCGGCTCTCATTCTATCTTCAATTCCTCTGCCTCAGTCTTTCTGATCTCTGATGACCTTTCCCATTCCTTATAACTAACCAAAACCAAACGGCGGTGGCCGAGGTAGAAAGAGATTGGACTCGCAAAGGCTTTTACCAGCAAGATACGGCTTTTTGGCTGAGCCGTATCGCTATGGAGCGCTTCTCATTGAATTACGTGTAGTCAGGCTTCCTTCATTTCTACTTCTATTCATTTCATTCCTGGCTTGGATTTTTGAAAGTGGTTTTAGCTCCTCCTGGACGACCACTCACTTAAGGAATTCTGGCTGTTGGCAATGCAAGTTTGGTATTGCGGTAGGAAAGGGTAATGTGGGCGTATTTTGATCTCCCACTCCAAGAGATCCAAAGAGCTCATGCTTGCTATTCTTTGGATGGAAGGAAATGGGATTTATCTTTCCTGTCCGAAATTAGGTTCTGCACGCCGGAAGAACTCTTTCCTCCATCTCTGATTCCACACAGCGGCCCACGTCGGCTTTGTGTGACCGCAGCGAGAAGCAATTGGTGCTGGTTGATTCTTAGGTTGAACAACTAGTCTTTATTTATTGTATCCGCGGAGCATCATATAGGAGAGATAAAAATGGGATCCGCTCAAATCAGAAGATCGTTATCCCGCCGAAAAAAAAGAGTAATATGATTGTCCCCCGGAGAAAGGTTCTGCTTTTTCAAGCTCTTCACTTTCTGTAACGAGCGACTGGTTCGAAGAAGCGAGAAAGAGCTTAACAAGCAGGAAGCCAAAGAACTTAGTGCAACAAACACGTCTTGACCAGTTCTCTTTCTACTAAGCCTTGGTATGGCACATAGAAACATTGGGTGGGGCTCTTTGACAAGAAGAGGTTCTCAGTTGATGGACCGGGTGAGAGAGTCGCTTTCTGAACACCTTGCAATTAGGGAAAGACACTAGACTAGGTGAGCCTTACCACCCGGCCGAGACCGTAGGATCGTGAACTCCCAGCCTTCCGTCACGGAACTCTACTATTAGTTGGAAACTCGCATTGCTAGCCCACCCAGTCAAAAGCCGGCGTGGGTCCTTCCCGCCGCCGCAATAAGAGCAACTTGATGCAGAAAGGAGCCTGACGGCTTCCAAGCCGGCCATAATAGAAATAGAGAGGCACATGCATGCTTCAGCTTATAGTAGCCCGGCCGATAGGCGCTAGCTAACATAGGCGACCATGCTTCTAACCTGCGTAGAAAACGCTTGACTAATAGGTCGCCTTTGGCGCCCCTATAATAAAAGAAGTCAGGGGGCCAGAACAAGCAAACTCAGTCTCATTACGTGTAGTCAGGGCCTCTCACTACAAGCCGTGAGGGTGTAGTTCCGGAATGAGCCTACATGAGAAAAGGGGGGCCTCTCACTACAAGCCGGAATGTGACTGAAAGCTACATTGGAACGGGGGAGTCCTACATGAAACTGAAAGCTACACTAGACCTGACTACACCACATGAGACCCAAGTGTGCGCTAGCTAGCCCTGTGGTTTTGAAGCTCCGTACCTTTTTTTTTGAAGTATTGAGGCGGCCGAAGACCCTTTATGTAAAGGACTTTTTTGAAGCCGGGGAGACGTTGTTCTTGGGACACTGGATCGGGGATGGGCACATTCGCATAGACAAGGAGAAGGTCCGTGCTATCACCGAGTGGGAGGCACCAGTCAAGGTGAATGAGTTACGATCATTCCTTGGTCTCGTAAACTATTTATTCTAATTCTAGGATAGGCGGTTTATATCTGGCACTGATCGCCGCTCCACTTACGGATCTCTTCAAGAAGGACCGAGCGTGGGTTTGGCTTTAAGGGGATCAGGGGGGGGGGGAGTGCCAAAGAGCATTCGAAGACCTCAAGCAAGCCGTGACAAAAGACCCGGTGTTGCGACTCCCAGACCACACCAAACCTTTGAAGTCCAAAGTGACGCTTCATACTTTGCTATCGGTGGGGTATTGGTGCAAGAGGGACACCCCTTAGCATATGAGAGTGGAAAGCTTAATGAAAGATAGAAGCGTTAAACAGTCCAAGAGAAGGGCTTTAGTGCATTGTTTGCGAACATGGAGGCTGGCGGCACGGAACCTATACAGTATGGGGTCGAAGTTCGTGGTCAAGACAGAACACATAGCGACGAGTGCCCAAAAGAAAAGAAGCTCTCACCAGCTGGCAAGACAAACTTGCCGAGTTTTACATGGTGCGTGAGTACGCCTTCTCAATAATGCCAACCAGGTTGCAGATGCGTTAAGTAAGTAGAAAGGCTGAATTAGCAGCATTCAAGCGCCGCTACGAGTAGGGCCTTACGCGATCGCATACGAGAGGGGTTGGAGAAGGACCCCCACGCAAAGAGCTTCATGCACCTGGCCAAGGAGGGCAAGACTCGGCGATTCTGGATCAAAGATGGACTTTAGTTCGCAAAAGGAAATCGAATGGTTGTGCCGGACTGAAGGAAGGAGTTTAATGAAACAATGACTACTACAGGGGGCGGGCCATCCGGGGATGCACCGGACCCAAGCCCTGTTATTCAAGGGGTCTTACTGGCAAAAAATGATAGATGATGTGGATGAATATGTGAGCACCTGTGTGTCAGCAAGATAAGGTGGAGCGGGCCAACCCAATAGGATGGCTGGAACCGTTGCCCGTGCCGATGGAAAGTCAGGTTCCGTGTAGTCAGGGAGAGCTTGTCGATGGGGATCAAAATCTGACTTGCTCCTGTTTACCGTACTATTAGCCGTACTGCTTTCCGAATGGTTGATATAAGCATGCCCCACTCTATTAAGATTAAGGGCATACCCTATAGTTAGTTGTCTTTCCTTTCCTGTACTATTCAACCCTGATTTACGGGAGTCCCTCTTCCCCATGGGGGAAGGCGTTCCTTATGATTACAATTAGTTCCTTTCTTTTCTATCTCTTAGCTTAGCTATAAGCAAATCTCAGCCTTTTTTTTACTTTATTACTTTACCATACCATTTATTTCATTTGAGCGAGGGAATTTTATTCTTGCCTAGAAAAGGAGCCAGCATTTCTTCAGTGAGAAATCTCGTTCCTAAACGAGTAACAACAAGTTTAGGACTAAAAAAGCTTTTTGAACTTTTTTTCTGATGATTGTGTGTGATCCTGCAGCTACTATCAGAGGGACACTACATGGACAGTCACAGGCGACCCTCGATTGATTTCCGAATTCAAGGGACGAATTGAGCGATAAAAGAAGAGCATATGAAGAAAGATCTGGCTTCTATGAATGAACCTATGCTATAGGTTTGATCAATTACAGGCTCATGGGAATGTTTTTCCCCTCTTTGACGAAGAAAGGTATTTCACTCGACCAGGTTTTAGTAATGTAAAAAAAAGAAGGTCTTTGAGCCCCCGTTGCGTGATAGCACACAGAAGACGGCCGTGGTGGCGCCCGCCCGCGTTGATCTTCGTCTGACCACGGATCTCAGACGGGCATTCTCCGGACTGAGCTTTGGCTTTGTTGGCTTCTTTACAAAAACAATCAATTCCTAAATAAGGTGCCCCTGCGCGGGGTCATCCATCGAATCATCAGAGAAGTAGTCCGACTCCGATGAGTTAGTACCCGCATCTCAAGCTTAAGGCTAAAGAGGGATGAGTGCGGGTCTAAGGTAGGACACCGTTCATTGTTTTTTTTCCATACCATAAGAGAACCGGCTCCAATACAAAAAAGTGATGTCAAACAAATGAATAGCTCTCTTTCACAAGTAAACTACCTTCGTCTTGGCATAGTTACGAGTTCAATCCATCAGTTGATCCATACTCTATCTATTAAGATTCTTCCTTAGAAAGAAATCCATCATTGGTTAAACAAGCTTTACTAATGTTTTCGCATATCAGCTTTGAAGTCGCAGATGCGCTGTTTTGACAAAATTTCCAATAAAGCTAAAGCTCAACTATCTAAAGTTATTAAAATTGATGCACAGGGAGCTGGTATTTGGCTCTTCTGGAGAGATGACGGAATGAAGATAGACTTAGTATCAAGCAACTTTCAGGCTAGCAATTGTCTTGTCTACGAGGGGAGAAAAGCACCCGGGCTAGACGAAGTATTGCGTATAGAAAGCAGGAGAGGCTTTCAATTGAAGAAAAAAAGAAGGCCAGTAACTACATCCCTTAGGCGGCATCTTAAGGCGAGTAGGGATAAATTTAGGCAAGAAGGTTATAGAGCAAATGCTATTGCAGTTCTAGTTCCCAGCTAGCTAGTTGAAGAAAAAAGGGTAAGCTCTTGCAGTGAACAAGCCTCTTTCTTTCTAAGCGCTCTCTAAGCCAGCGTAATTATTTCCTCAGTACAGAAAGAAAGTCAGAGGTGACCTAAAAGAAGCCCCGCCCCAATCGCAGTCTTAAGCTGGAGTATAAGTCTACCATTCATAGTTCCGGCCCTGGAAAAAGCCTTTCAAAAAAGCATAAAGTTTACTCCTCTAAATTCCTTTACTACTCTTTCTAACGCTATAAGATAAGGAGCTAGGCTGGCTATTCTTTGCTACTGCTCTAACGTGCTACGAGTCGTTTGATTCTGTGGGATGCAATGACTCTACTGAACGGAAGAGAGACTATAGCTCTGACATCACACTCCAAAAAGGGCTTCTGAAGGACAGGAAGAGGCGATGAAAGTCTCAGTCGAAGGTAGGGCATTCATCCTTCTTGCGTCCAATCTCAAAGAGAAATTAAACCTAACTCGCACTGCATGAAAGGACATAGCCTAATAGGTCAATCAGTTCTTCCTTTGAGACTTATGCCATATCTATATTGCTACTGATGCCATGCTTAGAAATGAAAGATTGACTCCTTCTCCTACTGCTACTACGAATGCTAGTCCTACTGATACTGATACCTTTTCTGGCACAATCCCTTCCAAGAGTTCATTCGATGCCATCTCATCCTTTCCTGTCTTCTTATCAACTCTGGATCATTTCATGTCCGCTGCTTCGATATCTTTATCAGGATCTAAGCTCTCGCAACTTCCTTCCCTTGCTTCTGTCTTACTCTAAAAACATATTCTTTTATTGACTGAACGGAGGGTATTCTCAAGCAGCTGATTCGATAGCATTTGTCCTAACCGGATTCACCAAGAGCTGATTCGATAGCAGGCGATTTGGTCCATTTTCTCTTTCCTGGTAATCAGGGAAGGCCTTTCCGCTATCCGCCTTGTTGTGATAGGGAAAAGACCCCCCTGTGCCACTGAGAAAGACTTATCTCCAAGTAGGCTGAATGCCTTCTTTACTATTCTCTCTGATCTTTAGGCCTCTTCTCGCGCCCTAGCACTCTTTCCTTTGCTCGCTAACTTTTTTATCCGTGATAATTGACTAAACTCTGTCAGGTGCTATCTACGAACACCACAAACAGCGGGTCTCTTTAGAAGGAAAGCATCCGATCTGGAGCCAGACCCTTCAGCGGCATCTATCTATTACCTATCTTCTTTTCTTAATTAAGCTTCCGCGCCTGGTGAAGCGAAAAAGCCTAGTCTATTATATGTATCTATTTATCTTCAGAGACATCATCCGACTTAGCGGCAAACCTCTAGATCAAACTCTTTAAAAGAAGGATCCCGTAAGTTCAATAATGCCTTTAACTCAAATTAGAGTACTTGGTTTTTATTCTATAACACTCTCGACTACTCACTATTTGAAGTGCTATCTATGAACCCCAAGAGCTATCTACAGATAGAGTTCTATCGGCCCCCTGAAAGCCAATACAGGGAAGACTAACATCCGATTCCGTGCCAGAAGTTGTCGACGACGAGGCAGCCTCGGTTACCATACATCTGAATGAAGTGGCAGCAAGCCCACTAAAGTACTTAAGCGTCTACTGAGGCAGCGACATTTCCGTTTCCCCCTTTTTTCAGTAGATGAGATTTGGATGAAAGGTGTGGTCACACGGGATACCAGACTCGCCAGCGGCTATCTGGGGTACTCGGCAGGCGTAGGTTGTGCCAGAGGTACTGGCTCGGTTCCGCACGGTTACTATGCTCAGGCTTGAGTCCCAGTTCTAATATCTGTGGAGAAACCTCGCATTGCCATGGTCGTAAGACAGAGTAGGTAAATCTCGTTAACAAGAGGGTAAGGCTCGCGAAGAAAACTACTGGAGCAAGTCATTCAGTTTACTGAAAAAAATCACTCTCTCAAATTGCTGCCTAGCAATCTAGCATCATTGGGAAGGACTTTATGCCCTGAATTAGGATATAAAGGATCTATTCCACATGAGGATTTGGTTGTGTCTCATCTTCTGGATCAACGTAATGAATTGATGAACTATCTTCGACAAGATATCCTTATCTTAGGTGGTGTGATGTTAAAGGCTCAAGAGATTCATTGGTCAGAGTAGAAAATTGATATCGAGGAGATGATGACACTGTCTTCGCTTTCCTTTCTAATCTTTCGTATGAAATATCTGGATGATCAGATCGATGTTCTTCATATACCTAATAGAAACCAAGACACTTTTATTAGGCGCGGATATTATGGGGGTCATGTGGATTTATATCTGCCCTATGGTGAGAATCTTCACTACTACGATGTGAACTCTCTATATCCCTTTGTAATGAAATCCTATCCGATGCCTTGTGGTGAACCTGTCTGGCATAATAATTTGGAGTACGTTAGTTTGGATAGTATGTATGGATTTCTACAAGCTTATGTTGTCTGTCCTACTAGTCTATCACGTCCATTCTTGCCATATAAGGATAAATTTGGTACTTTAATCTTTCCTACAGGTAAATTCATTGGAGTCTTTTATAGCGAAGAGTTGAAGTTTGCACGTGATTTAGGCTACAAAATCATTCCTCTTAGGGGATATTTGTTTCCGAAGAAGTCCTATCCTTTCGAAGGTATCATCTCAGACCTCTATGATAAAAGACTAGAAGCTAAGAAAAGAGGAGATGAAACTATGACATTTTTTTAGAAAATACAAATGAACTCGCTCTATGGTAGATTTGGTATGAATCCAGAAACAACAATGACCGAGATCTGCAATCAAAAGGAATACGAGGAATTTATGAAGAAGGATTATTTTCAATCCGCTGAAAAGCTTAACGATCATTACTATATTGTCAATTACATTACCAATAGTAGCTTTGAAGACGACGTTTCCTGGATAGCTCCTAAGATGTCGGCTATTCAATTAGCTGCTGCTATAACAGCTTGTGCTCGTATTCATATGTATCCACACATTTCCAGACCAGACTGTTACTATACAGATACTGACTCAATAGTTCTTGGAAGTCCTCTTTCAGACGATTTCATCTCATCCTATGAATTGGGTAAGTTTAAACTCGAAAACCGTGTCAAGTGTGGAATCTTCTTAGCACCAAAGAGTTAGATGTTAAAAACGGAAGATGAAAGAGAAATTATTAGACACAAGGGTCCAGCTAAAAATTTAGTAACTTCAGAATGGTTTCAAAAGCAATTTGCTGAAACATCTCTAACGGAACTGATCCCCATTCATGCTAATTTCAGAATAGATTGGAAAAACCTCAAGATTCTCAAAAAAGATATTATTCTCCGACTGGGACTACCACAGAGTTCGAAAAGAAAGAATGTCTATGATTCTAATAATGTCTGGATAGAAACACAACCTATCAATGTCATTGACATAGGAACGCAAGATGCTACTACTATTTTCAAATATGAGCAAATGATGGGGGAAACAGTCTGTCAGTCCACTACTGAAGGTCAAAAGACCACTACTGTTCAACCTACTCTCAACAATACCAAGGACCACGACAATAGCTCACCCGATATACCCATGAATCAAAGCAAATAAATGAGGATGGCCCCTTCCTTATCTGCCAACTCTCCGGTTCAACCGTTAGACCGGTCCATTAATGAAACAAGATAAAATACATGATCCAAGGGCGCGGGCGCTCCTACTTCTGTTAACTATGACTTTCATCTGTTCACTCGAGACTACTTCGTCGGTTTTGAGGATTCTCACCACAAGGTAGCTGTTCTCTCGTGTCCCAGAGGTCAGGGACACGAGTGAATAGTTGTAGTCTCGTATCGTTCTTCCTAGTCTAGTATCGAAAAAAGAGAGTCGCACTGCTTTGAGTAAACTAGTGTATTATCGAATCTAGAAATAGTATAGTCAAGAAGATGTAGAAAATTTCAAATAGAATCGAAAAAAACAGCAAGTCTTCTTCTATCGTTCGTGCTCCGAGCCGTAACCAAAGCTAGCAGCCTTTCTTCCTCGGGCATAGATTCTTTGCTTAGCCGAATTTACAAAGTTCCAAGAAAAGCTGATCCAAGACGACTAGAACTTAACTTGAAATATGCCAGAAGTGATCGGAAGGTAAAGTCAACCTTCCCTTAAGCCTAAAGCGGCTAGATCGACTGAGTACCAGTACTGCCAGAGCAGGAAATAAGTATACTGCTCTAAGTCTTACTTAAAATATCATATCCCGGGGTCTATCCTTTCTGGCAGGGTGACTTATTCTAGCACTTTTGAATTCTGTACCTGACTCTTCTGTCTTCCCTTTTCCTCTTCACTGTTAGAGAAGAAGTGTGTGAAAGACGCGCAAGGGTTTTGTATCCTAGAAAATCTCTTTACACGGCAAAAAGGCCGTTAGGATGGTAGTAGTTCTGGGTACAGCGGGGAGATATTGGGGACAAGTCTCCCTCGATCTACCAAGAACCTCTTGGCAAACTCTACACAACCTGTGTTGGATATCAAGGATTTCATAGTAGAAATCTTTACTCCTAATTTATCCAACGGGAGCTAGACGGGGATCTGTGATGAGAATATCATCACCGAGTACAGCATACTGCTGAAACTTCCTTCCCCAGCCAACCACACCATAAGATGATGTGAGAAGGCGAAGAGAGGCCAAGAGCCGTAATAGCCTAACCTAAGGGCTGACCAGCCACAAACGAGACTTGAGACCGGCAGAATTTACAACACGGTCAAAGAGATGCTGGAAGATTTCAAACAAGACGAGAAGCGGCTGTCAAGTCGTATGAGAAAGTCTCAACAGCTCCCTTCAACTTAACCAAAGGCCCTGTCTGATCGAACATCTTGTGGTATCCTTTTCAAAACAGAAGCGGCTTTAAGAGCCTTTGATGAATGTAATTCCCTATGGAAAAAATACGTCTCTTGCCCGCCTAGTAGGCCGGTGATTGGGGGAATCCCCATCAGGTCTGGAGAGGGGGACCAATGCCTTTCTCGAACCACGGTTCCAGAAAAGACCTTGTTCCACTTGTCTCTCGCAAACCGGAGACGAGGGACTTTTAAGCCTTGCGACCACTGCACTAACTTATGTGTAGGGAGGGGTAGGCTCAAACTCTAACCCATGGTAGAGAGGTAGAGTTTAGATCCATGGGCAATACCTATCAATTAGCTCAGGTAACTTCAATTTAAAATATGAGACAACTGATAGAATACTGTCCATATCAGCAGGAGGAGAGGTAAGGTCTTGTTAGAGCCGGAAGGGGATTAGCGCTGTATGAATAAGTAAGCGGCTAGAAGGTGCCAGCCTAGGTGCGAGTAAGTAAAGGACTGGGGGCTTGAGAGCTGGTGCTGTCACGGGGATTGGGATAGACTAAGCTTTTAGAGATAGAGGAAGCGTGGCGCGAGTCAGTCAGTCAACTTTTTCGGTGGAATAAGTCCCTGCCTTTCTTAGTAAGCTAAGCCGTAGTATGCTTTTGAAGAAGATCCTTCCCACTCCTTATCTGTATTATTTCTTGAACTGCGAGACTAAAGGATGTGAAACCGCTTTAGAGCAGGAACAACAAGAGCAGCAATTATCCCTCGCTTTCTCAGAAGCAAGAAAAGAAGGCTAGAAGAGCAAAGCAAGCAGTCTTTCCCTTCTGTAACTTACTTAGCTATCTTTCATCTTGTGACTTGAGTACTTCCTTTCCTGATGATACTTCTCCGGATGTACTACTTCCGAACCTGCCATCTTCCGCTTTCAATTCAGAATCGGCTTGCCCGCTCACCCTTGGCGGCAGGTCTTCGCCCGCTTCACTTTCTTAGCTGCATTCTTAGCTGCTTTATCCCTCCCGAATTCAAGAGCTACACCGGCTACATTCGGAAGCAACAACGGCTTAAGGATTAGCTTCGTTCTAAGCAGCATTAGCTGCATTCTAAGCAGGAATTATTCCACTCATTCTAAGAACAACTTTCTTATCTTAGCAGCAATAGCTACACCGGCTTAAGAAGGAAGAGCGGAAGAAGCGGCTTAAGCTACTTCATTATCCCTCTCGTCTCTAATAGCAACTTTTCACTCAAAAGCAAGACCGCAACAACGAATCAACTCTTAGCTACAAGAGCCACTTTCTTCGTCCTCTCTAAAAGCAGGAAGCAAGGAAAGGGCAAGTTCTTTTGGTTAGGATGCCGCCAACAACAGACGCTCACTTCGCCCTCCCCGAGGAAAGAAAGACCAGCGGTGGCTACAACAGCTGTCAAACCAGAAAGAGCCGGGTGCTAACTTAGGAATAAAAGCAGTAGCTGCGAAGCTAGGATAGACGGGTTCATCGATCCGGGAACAAGAACCGGCGAGTGATATCCTGACTTTGAGCTTAGCAGCACCGGCTGAGGAATTCTTTTTTTAGGCGGGAAAGCGAATCAGAGGAACTACTGGTCTCTCGAGCCTCCCTTTCAAAACAAGGAACTTCAAAGCGTTTTTTAAGTTTGGCGGGAAAAGCGAAGTGACTCTTACTTGTATATTCTAAGTAAATACTTGGTCGGATTCATTCGTGAAATTATGGCCTATTCTATTAATTGGATTAAGCGCTTTAACAACTTATCTGCTATAACAGCGGATACGCGACATCTCATTTCCGACTCAAGTATAGGCCATGCTGATAGACCTCAGTCCCTACGTAAAGGGAATGCGCATAGACCTGTTTTGAAAACAAAGCCCCTCGTAGGCCCCATTTCAAAGAAAGGGGGGATTGGCCCTGACTGAGATGGCTTTTTTTAGGATGAAACAAGCCGAGAAAGAATCAATCGACAAAGGTTCTCCAACCAAACCAAGTGGATCAAGTTCCGCCAACTGCAAGAATGAAGCCAATACAATAGGTGGTATAAAGAAGACACTGGCCGTCGCCTCACTGAATCTGACGATAAGGCTAACTATGGTGCTAGACCTATTAGCCTCGCTTTGGACTGCTCTGCTAACGCCCGGGATAAACAACAACAACTAAAAATAAGTAATTAGGGGATTGAAATGAATTCCTGCTTTAGTTTTTTATCCCTCCCTTCATTCAGGCAAGACTCTTCCACCATTACCACTTCGAAAGAGACTAGGCGCTGACCGATAGTATTAGAAGGAGTAGGCGATGACTGACTGAGAGGCGGATTTCACTCTTTGGTGATGGATTAGGACTTAGGTGGGCGGCTTACCTTATTATCACTCCAAATTGCTCAAGAATAGCTGGGATGGGAGAAGAACTGGCTGTCTTGCCTTTGCCAGTGAACCTCTTAGACTTGAGGAAAAGGCCAATAGCCGATAGCTGATGTCATCTCTCTTATTCACGTTCATCATAAAAAGAGTCGGAACCAGAAGACGTCTTAACACTTTTATTTTTGAAAGTGGCCACAGCAAACCAAGCCCCCAAAGAGGTTGCCGAGCTCAAAGACGCTCCCCCAGAGCTGGAAGACAGAGGGACTAGGCTGGATGGAATGAAGGCTTCGGCTCCCTTGTCCCTTGGGCTTAGTCCACTACCGCTCCCTTTTCCTCTCCTTGTCAGTCGAGATTTTTGAAACCTCTCCCTATGGTCGAGCGACTTCGTTCCTCTCCTTGTCAGTCGAGAAACTTCAATACCTCCACAACATCAGTAGAGCGACCCCTTCCTCTCCCTATGGTCGAGATTCTAAATAAACCTCTCGTTATCTCTCGAGAAACTCCTAAACCAAACAAGCCAGGGAAGATGCGACCCATAACACAACCGCATAAGGAAGATTTCATTGTTATGGATGCCCTCTCACAACTATTAAACATTGTTTTTGAGGACATCTTCCTGACCCAGTCTCATGGCTTTCGGAAAGGAAGAGGACCTATTACCTTTTTCGCGCATGTGCAAAGTTGGGGAGAAGTTGATAGGTTAATCAAAGCTGATATAGTTGGATGCTTTGACAACATCGAGCATGCTCTCCTTAATTCGAGAGTACGATTGAACATTGGCAATCATAATGAAAATTAGGGCGTTTGTAACCTAATAGCAGCCTTCTTAAAAAAAACGGATATAAATATAAAGGACAAGGATGGGAACAATTATGCACCTCAAACAAAACCCTCAAGGCAGTCCTCTATCCCCCGTTCTTATGAATATCTTTCTTCACCAACTGGATATTAAGATCCAAACCTTTATGAATACAGAACATAGGCTTTGATATGTGCGCTATGCAGATAATATGGTCTTCGCTATAATAAAAGGAGAGGATTCGGAAAGGATCAATCAACGCTTTCAACAACTCTTTAAAGAGGCTTTGACCGAGCTCCAACTTGAAGCAACCAGTCTGGAACTCCTTCGAGGAATTAGCAATCCCTGCCAAACCTTGGTTTTAGGAGTGCTTGTCTCAATCAGTCCGAATGGAACCGGATGAAAGCACCCATTAATCGATTCAAAAAAAAAATGGAATCTCATAAGAGATATGAAAAAGAAAAGGATCCTACCTTTTTATGAAGGGGCGCTCCTACCTAAGGTATTCCAATATCTAGCTCTATACTCGTGCTGTTGCAATGCAAATGATGTACTCAAATATTGAGTAAATGTATGCAAACAAAGATTCAAGGTATTTCAACAACTAAACAAGAGACCGAATAGGAAGGGACGCTCGAATCCTGAACTTGAAAAACATCAATACGCACTTCAAACAATATCAACTGAAAATGCGTATGAAAAGAGAAGAATTCATTGCCCTGGAAAAACAAACAAAGAATAAACGATCATAAATGAACCCCCTCGTCCTTTGTTTCATATTCCCAATCTTTATGCTGTTAAAAGCAGTGCTCCCCCTTTTCGTTGAACTAATTACCAACTGACCTTTAACCAAGTTCCCTTCTCAACCAAACAAGCCACCATTCATTTTTTTTTGAGAAGAGAAGAAGAGCGGAAAGAAAAAAAATTTGAAATTGAAAAAATGGCCGATATGTTGTACCACTTAGTACTACTTCAACATCACAGCCCGCATTGGGGGAACTGAAGGCACAAACTGCCCAGATGTTGAAAGAGGGGATTGGCGAAGAAATGGATTCATTGGTGCGGGTGCGCACTAATAAATTACAATTTCCGCCGACGCACAATGTAGAGAATCTCGTCAATCACTTAACACACACGAATACAACCAATCTTCCGGCCCTCTATGAGGTTTATGCAAATCTTCTCTTTCTGGGGGCTGCGAGTCCATATTTCACAGAAGCACTTCGAATTCTGGGTCAATATTGGAGTAGCGGCGGTTAATGTTAATATATTTTTATTTTGTTTTTTTCGCCTATTCCTTATTCAAATTCAAACTTCTGCTTTTGTGGTACGCGTTCTGTCTTTTTTGTTTCCTTTCCCATGTCTTTCTTGGTCGGACCAACCCAACCGGCCCAGCGATTTCTATTTCCAACAAGTCTTTCTGCATTTTTAGAGCAAGAAGCGGAACTACAGGGATGAAATTCAAAGTGTTTCTTACGATTACGCCCAACAGCCCACTTGAGCAATTTGCCATTCTCCCATTGATTCCTATGAATATAGGAAACTTGTATTTCTCATTCACAAATCCATCTCTGTTTATGCTGCTAACTCTCAGTTTGGTCCTACTTCTGGTTCATTTTGTTACTAAAAACGGAGGGGGAAACTCAGTACCAAATGCTTGGCAATCCTCGGCAGAGCTTATTTATGATTTCGTGCCGAACCCGGTAAACGAACAAATAGGTGGTCTTTCCGGAAATGTTAAACAAAAGTTTTCCCCTTGCATCTCGGTAACTTTTACTTTTTCGTTATTTCGTAATCCCCTTGGTATGATACCTTATAGCTTCACAGTTACAAGTCATTTTCTCATTACTTTGGGTCTCTCATTTTCCATTTTTATTGGCATTACTATAGTGGGATTTCAAAGAAATGGGCTTCATTTTTTAAGCTTCTCATTACCCGCAGGAGTCCCACTGCCGTTAGCACCTTTTTTAGTACTCCTTGAGCTAATCCCTCATTGTTTTCGCGCATTAAGCTCAGGAATACGTTTATTTGCTAATATGATGGCCGGTCATAGTTCAGTAAAGATTTTAAGTGGGTCCGCTTGGACTATGCTATGTATGAATGATATTTTGTATTTCATAGGAGATCCTGGTCCTTTATTTATAGTTCTTGCATTAACCGGCCCGGAATTAGGTGTAGCTATATCACAAGCTCATGTTTCTACGATCTCAATCTGTATTTACTTGAATGATGCTACAAATCTCCATCAAAGTGGTTATGTTATTTATTTATAATTGAACAAAAGCGAGGAACCTTCCTTCTGTCCTTCCTTTCCCCCGGATCGACAAAAAAAAAGATTCCGAGCGCGTCTGGTCAAAGTCTATCTTGTCTTTACCACGAGTAATTTTCCTTGGCTAACAAACATTGTCGTTTTGCCCATATCCGCGGGTTCTTCAATTGTGTTTCTCCCTCATAGAGGAGAGGAAAGAAGTTAGGTGGTATACTAGATTTATCCGCTTATTGGAACTCCTTCTAATGACCTATGCATTCTGTTATCATTTCAAGTTGGACGATCCGTTAATCCGGAAGAAACGAACTCTTTCGCGCACTTTGAATCGAAAGTTAGCACTTATAAAGGGTTGCCTCGGTCTATCAGTTAAGTAATCTGTCTATCCATCTGAGTTAGACCTAAGATCTAAGGGGAGCACTTCCTCGTAGGGTAACCAAACCATGCCTCGACCCATTGATTTCTTTGTGCTCTCCGAACCATCTCGACACTCACTTACCACCAACTCAAGCAAGACTCAATAGCGAAAGTCGAGTTAGGGAGGCTGACCCTGTAACTAACGCAAGCAGGGGGGGGGGCTGCGACGCTTTCCTTGTGAAGCCGCTTCCTAACATTAACATTAGGTGTAGATCGAAACTGAGAGTCTGGAGAGGGTCTTGTCACGAGTTACGCTAAGCATAGAGCTGTGTGCCGGGCCATCTAAGGACGCGGATCTGTCTGCTGAGGGATGCTATATAGCGCCTTTGTGGGCACGCTGAATTACCACCACAAGGCGATCGAAGTGAGCTGGCAGAGAGCCTTTCCAAATCCAAAAAAGACGGCTTAGAGCGCCAGTCAGGCTCGTAGCAAGGAAGAGTTTGATATGATATTTAAAAAGGGCGGAAGATAGTTGGTTTGCACCTCCACTTATGGTAACCAAAGTCTTTCCCGAAAAGGGGTGGAAGCGTTGAGTCTGTTGTGAGATTGGCTATAGGATAGAGCCGGTGCTTTATTTTCTTAGGAAGCAGGTCTCTCTTATGAGGGATCTGAGTTGGATATAGATAGGTTTTCTTTAACCCTGAGGGGAAAGCCCTAAAGGCAAGGCAGGTGCTTCCTAAAGCCCTAAAAATCCCGTTCTTCACCGCTGTCACGCTCATAGCAAGGCAAGCAATGCTTATCATACATAGCAAGGCAAGCAATGCTTATCATACGTCATTCTAAAGATAAGGGAAGAAGGGAGGAAGGAACGCCATCCACGTATTTCCAGTCGGAAATCCACTCAGAAAGCTTCACCTTTACTAGTGCGCAGCACCTTTGGCAGCCATTACTACGCACTTCGATAGAGACGCCACACACGCCTTAAGCAGCTCTATCAGATACCAGTCCAATAGCACTA
>JBBNAE010000016.1:42500-57500 GCA_039657345.1 Stephania japonica | reverse complement strand
ATGGCCAGGGGGTCATTACACTATGCAACTCCGTCGGTGGTGCGTGGATAAAGTTCCCATGTACTTGACATTGGTGGCACTTGCGCACGTACTCGCAGCAATCCGATTCCTGAGTGCTCCAATAATAACACCGGGGCAACCTATCAATGGACAATGATGGTTGGATATAGCCAGCATCCAACAACTCCTGAATTTCTTAGCTCTTCTAACTCGGGCGGGGCCATTCGGTATGGCGCTAATGCGGGTGGCTTAGCTCCTGGCATGAGCTCTATCTAATGGTCTACCTCCCTCCTTTGAGGTAGCTTCTTTGACAACTCCGGGGACATCACATCCTTTCATTCCTCAAGGACTGATTTTATTTCTTCAGGGAGTTCCTCCCCCCTTCTCTTCTTCCACTAAGGCTGCCACATAGGTGGCCTCTCCCTTCTTTTTTTTTGCTCTTAGTCAGTTGCAAGGCTGAGATGGTCGAACCCTTGGTCTTCCCCATGTGCACTACGGGGACCATGCACGGGAATCCTTCATCCATGATGCTCACCACCCCGGGCATGGGGATTGCCTTGGCAGCACTCAAGAACTCCATGCCCAAGATGACTTGGAAGTCATCTAGTGGAACGACGGAGAGAAAAGTGGTGCCCTTCCATCCTCCGATGCGTAGCTCAACGTCCTTTGCCACGCCATGGATGGGCCTTGCCTCCGAGTTTACCGCCTTCATCTTGCTAGTGTCCTTAGCAAGTTGGAGGACTAATCGCTTGGCCTCCTCTCCTGAGATGAAGTTGTGGGTGGCGCCCGTGTCGACCATAGCCCTTGTGGGCTGACAATTGAAAAAATGTCTACGTACATCAACTTCTTATGGGCTTAGCAACCTTTGCTTGCCCACTGATGGCATTAAGCAGCCTTAGGGCCCCAGGTTTAGGCGTTAGCCCTTCTTCCTTCATTCTGGACCGAGTTCAAGGCCTTCTTTTGTGGGCAGTCCCTTGCCCAAAGATTCCCATTGCAAATGAAGCAGTTAGTGTTCCGGTTTTCGACTTCCCCTTGTCGCGCGGCTTCTTGGACGCCTCCTTGTGGCTACCCTGATTCTCTCCCCCTTTATGTTATGGAAGAAGTTGTCATGCTTGGGCTTCGTCGAGGGCTCCCCTGCTTTGACATCGACAAGCCGCTCGGCCGCCGCTAGGGCCGAAGCAAGGTGAAGTACTCCACGCCGTTGGAGCTCTTGTTCTGCCCACGGCTGGAGCCCGTCCATGAAAAGAGCTTGTCTTTCTCTGTCATGTCGGTGATGTCTAGCAAAAGGGTTGTGAATTGCTTCACAGACTCCCGGATCGAGCCCGTGTGCTTGAGCCGTTTGAGACTCTTTCTCGCCAAATACTCGTAGTTCTCCGGGCGGAATTGTAGCTTCAATTCCTTCTGTCGATCTTCCCATGTCTGGATGGTGCAGAGGCCCTTCTCGATGTCGCCGTGCCTCCTGCGCCACCAAAGCATAGCGTCGTCGGTGAGGTACATGACGGCCGTGTCAACCTTGGCCTGTTCATCGTCGAGCTGCGCTAAACCTTTAAGTCTTCCTCGACTTGCCACAATCCATTTTCCAGTTCCTTGGCGTCTCGAGCTCCACTGTAGTACTTCGGCTCCGGGACCTTCATCTTAGTGGTCTCCCTTGGAAAAACCCACTGTTGGCAACGGCCTTCTCTAGCACCACAATCTTTGCCTTCAACTCCTCCATTTTGGCCTTCATTGAGGAGGTGACTTCAGCCATCTGCGCCTTGAGTACGTCGACCGCACTCTGAATGTCGGCCTCAAGTTCCTCGGCTAGCTCGGTCCATTCATGTTGGCGGCCCTCCATGGCCTCCAACCGTGCTTCTCCATCGGCGACGGCAAGTTAGAACTTGCCCACACGCTCCTCAAAAGGGACAGGCTCGGCGGACTTGTCCCTTTTTGTCTTGCTATACCCACTTCCCTTCCTCTCACTTGAGTCGGCCATGACAACTTCCGATCCCGACATAGTGCTTCACTTAGCTCCCTCTCACTGGCTCTGATACCAACTGTAACAAGGTCACAACTAACTGCTCCATAGGCAATAACCATATGCGGATAACCGGATAGACATGATGGGTACGCCAACAGGGTCAGAGCAATGCGGCATGTTACGGATCCGGGTACCAATACCATAAGCTAATGGATCCTGTAGTATTGAGGATGGACTGGTATATGGCTGAACTGTGCAAAGGACTTCCTCATAGAGATGGCTGGGAAGGACATTCGTCGTTCTAGCTATCTATTGGATTAGTTAGCAGTTAGTGGCCAACTTTCTGCGATTGAACATCATTCCATCTGGAAGGCTCGTAGGTATGAACTCCGATCGATAGTCATTCATGCAGTGCTGAAAAGAAGAATGGGAGGAGGGACCTTTTGGCATGACACTGATACAACTTAACTCCCTATGGAGCCATCTCGGATCGAGCACTTGCAGCGGATTTTCCGGGTGCAGTTTTTTTTCCCATTCCTTATTGAGTTCATCCACCGTGATCGAATTCAACAGTTGGCTCGCTATATTACTCTCACCGGTGCGCGACCAAGAACTCAGCGACTTTATTCTCATCACAATCACCCCCTGCAAAGTACGGAGCAAACTCCTGCTTCAAAACTCCAGGTCGCGCTAGCGCACACTGAAGTTTCATGTAGTCCCGTCACGTGTAGTACCTTAGATTCCATGTAGTACCTTAAGGAGGACCGTGCCTTGACTACACGTAATGAGACTGAGTGACGGAAGGCTTTCGCGATTCGCATCTTCCCGTCCGGAAAAGAAAGTGAAGGGGAGCGGACAGCGAGTTGGAGGACGCTGCAGAACCGCGTGATTGATCCATCTGCGCTATTCCCTAATTGAAGCAAGTTGGAATTTCAGAGCCGGCTTTTGACTGGGTGGGCTAGCAATCGCTCGTTTTTCTTATTAGAGCATGGGATTGGATGTTAATAATGAAAGACAGAACATCTCTTAGGCAATCCCCGTGGAATTCCTATCGATTTCCGATGGATAACAATCCATCTTTCTCGCTTTCGCTCTTTCTCCCAATCAATCGCGAGGGTTCCGGGCATGATAACGCAAGTGCCGGAATCGAACAAAACGTCCGAACGTCCGAGGACGAAAGAAAAAATGCTCCGCGGGGAACTCGTTTCATGTCGGCGTATTCGTGCCGGTTAGACGTCGGCCATGAAATCCATCACTATACCGAGCGGATCACGGGCATTCACATCTCGGTCAAACGGAACTGTGCGCGATTCTCTCGTGAATCGCCTTCAGCAAGGTATGGCATTCAGGGTCTGAACTGAACCCGGGGAGAAATCTTTCTTCATAGATACAAGACATTCGTTGCTGATCTAAAAAAGATCTTATCCCGTGGGCGTTAGCGGACGTTTTTCATTCTTCACTCGGTCCTTAGTAGCGTTTCCAAAGTAAACCTAACCGGTTACCAAAGGAAACGCGCTAAAACAGGCCCATGGGTTCGCCTTTCTAATATCTAATAGAAGAAGAGTATATAATTATTTATATAGAAGTATATTGAATTCGCCAGATCGTCTGAAGCATGAACAGAATCACCTTTGTTCCGAAGGCCTAGCGAGTTAAGCTAGTTCCTTTTTTTTTTTCAAAGGCGGTCCTTTTCTTTCCCCGGACCGATGACTCGGTTGTTCAGTACTGCTAACTATGTAAGGAGGATGCCGTCCCCTCGGGACTACCAGTAGCTTCGGTTGTTTAATCTCGTGCAAGTGCCGGTTGTGGTTGTATTGGCTGCAAGCGGAACGTAGGCGCTTTAGGTGTGTGTTGACCATGCACTCTCGCGTCGTGTAATGTCGTATGTATGATAGAGGTGGTGTGGTGATTGATCTCAATGCTAATGGTTATCCCCAAGGTTCAACGAATGAATGAAGCTATGATCGTACCCGGATAGAGATGATGGTCTTCCTCTGATGTCTCCAAGCCGGCCATAAAAGAATAGATAGGCGAAGCAGCCAATAGCAGTCTCTTCTCGCCTATCGATAGATAGCAGGTTGCTTCCAAGCTCAAACCATTTGAAACTGAATTGCTACTTTTTTATTGTTATTGATAGAGTGGTATTATCCGCCCCTGTAAAATCAAATCAAGAAAGTCAAGGGTGGAAGAGAGAAGGAAAAAGAGCAAGGGATTTCTAGTCAAAGGAAAAGAATGGCTGACACGTTGACTGCCTTCGAGACTATCCAATATAACCCAAGCGGTCTAACCCCCGGGGCGGACCCCAACCGAAAGGCGCTAGACGGACTAACGGCAAGCGAGATAAAGAAAGCAGCTGGACTGCCTTGCCGCGGGAGAGTCTTTCTCCAATGAGAATTCCGACTGTTTTTTTTGGGCAAGACCAGAAAGGAACTCGCCCTTTGACACCAAGGGATAAGAGCAGATTGCTGGCGATGACTTGGTGAAGGGTGACTACACGGAATCTAAGGAGAGAAGGTTCTCGAACCGGGTTCCGACCGTAGAGCGCGGAGCCAACGAGTTCAGTCGAACAGCGTAACGAGTCTAAGGTTGAAAGGAATGGACGGGCGTAGGCTTAATAGTGAACGCAGATCCCCCTGACTGAATCAATGACCGCATGAGCCGAGAGAAACTGTGAAACTTCTTTATTGCGTTGCGAAGAGAGATCGAAGACGAAGATTTTATGACGCAGTGCGGGCACTGGATGGAAAAGACAGAACAGAGAAGGGAACAATCCACCGGGAAAGGCATACCTCAAGGAGCACCAATCTCCCCCGGCGAACATCTATCTGCACGAAGCCGACCCAGAAAGAAAGATGCAGGAAAGGAAAATGAAAGAAATACGGTGAGTGTGAGATACGCGGACGGGGAGTACGCAGCCGAACAACCGCAGGGGCTTCCAGCAGTGATAGCTGAACTAACCTGATGGGCCGCCCAAAACCTGGAGCTGACATTGAAATCGGAAATCAACGTCGGATCCCGGCTATCCGAAAAACGCAGACTGAAGCTCCGGATCACGAAATGCAACAAGGGGCGAACCAAGCGCTTGCGCGAAGGAAGAAGCGAATCAATCAGAATGGAGACAGGGAGGAGAAAAGAGAGATTTTCGAGCCTGCAAGCAGCAAGCAACAGCTTTTCAGCCGTAGCAACAATCTACGGCTAGCGCTAGTCAACAATCAACTCCTGAGCGCCGTCAGCCCCTACCCCCGATTTTAGTCTAAGTTCAGTCAAAAGCGCTAACTCCACGCCTTTCTATTTAGAGTTGAGTCAGGAGTGTAGAAGCTGCATCGCACTGCCGCATAAACAATGGATCCGCTGGACTGGATGAGCAACCTTCTCTGGAAAGGAATAGTGAAAAGCCATGTCACTTGGAACGGAACTGTCAGCTTACTTACTGACTTTTAGTAAGACCACTTGAGTAAGCAAAATTGGATTTGATAGGCATGGTTGCAACCAAGACAAGAGCTAGCTTCTATATGTTCTTCGCCTGAACATATAGAAGAAGCAACCTTCTATCTGGCCTCTGTACCAGTAGTGGAGTGGCTTGCTACTTTCAATCAGAAAAGGAAGATTGAGCAAGGCAAGGGAGAAAGAAGTTGTCCCCTCTTTTCTGGTAACCCGCCGCCGGTCATATAGAGCGCTCCGCCCGCCACCGCATATGTAGAAAAAGAGGGAAGGAAGAACAACCGTTTTACTTTGGCACATGAGGTGGCGGGTTTGGCTAGGTAACATAATGGAAATGTATCGGACTGCAAATCCTGGAATGACGGTTCGACCCCGTCCTTGGCCTCGGGGAGTGGCGAGCAGCACGGAACTTGAATCAATCTAATGGCATAGTATAGGGGGGCTTTCCTTTGTTAGAAATCCACAGACAACAAACATTCTGGAACTTCAAAAAAAATGCAACATGAGAAGGTTGACATTACGCTTCAATAGAATGAATTCGGTAAGGGTAGAATACGCCCCATGGTCGATCGAGGGTCCTGTGCCACTTGAACTCAAATCTTACCCATTCAGCCAGCTCATAACAAAATGTTAGACCAAGCCAAGTAAGGCTGACAGTTACGAATTGGTTGAGGAAAAGGAAACCCCAGCGACCAAGCACTCCCGCCCCTGACGGAACTCCATGAATATAAAGACCGAACAACCGCCAGGTTGTCAAGGACACGTCTGAAGAGGAGGCGGGCGCCCTCTAAGTTGACCACCCCACCCACGCCAAGGGCAGGCGAACGGGAACCGACCGAGAACCCGAACTGCTTGACTGACCCACCTCCGGGTCGGGATGGATGGAACCAATCAGAAGTTGAAATCGCGCAAGCGAAGCCGGGAAACGGACCGCAGCGCAACGACTAGGACTCGTGTCGGAGGAGTTTTGAGCGTGAGCTACCACTCATGCAGCGGCAAGGACCCGCAACTCTCGAAGGGGCCACCAACCGCCCGAATCACTGTAGCAAACCCTCCCTTTACTCAATGGGTAGCGCTTATCCTCTTTCAATCAACAAAGAAATGGGGGAGAAAGAAAAGAAAGAGGTCTTTATTGAAGAGGCTTTGCACCTGAAATAGGACTAATAAAAATCCCGCGTAGAAAACGCTTGACTAATAGGGGCGCTCCTGCGCACTACGGCGCGTTTAGCCCAGCTTCCAAACTCCAGGGCTAACGCGCCTTGCTTGACTACACTACACCATAAAGAATCAACCTGACGCGCGTAGGCCTTTAGATAGATTGAATTACGTGTAGTCAAGTTCCGTCAGGCCCCGTGGGTTTCATGTGGTTCTGATGATTCCGGCTTGTAGTGAGAGGTGCAAGAAAACTACAGCGCTAACGCGCTGTAGTTTTGAAGCTGCAGCGAGCGGAGCTTGAAGAAGCGAGCCAGAGTAGCGCGCTGGAGCAGCTTGCTGATCGCTGTGTTCAAAAATGACACGAAGCTGGATATGAGTAGATGTTGGTCGAAAACGTCTCTCATTCACAATGGAACAGAATGGTCTCGCTCGATGCGTCATTTGATTTGGTGTATATTCACCATCAGAGTTCTGGAAACTTCGAAACTCAAACCCCAACCTATAAAAGAATGCTACAATGTTCGAAATTCTCAACTTAACACGCCCCCTCACTTCATCTACCGAAATTACCGGGCAGATCTCATGTATTCTAGCATTCAACCAGCTCATGATCCTTAGGCTATACAGCATGGAGCAGGCAGAGAGATGAGAGGACCACTTTCTCCTGCTTGCTTGATCGGAATCGATTCTATGATTGAATAGCAGAAGTGCTACTTAACTTAGTAGTAGAAACTCGGAGAGACAGACAGAGAGGGGACTATCTCTAACCTGCTAACTCCTAGGATGAGAAGTAGGTCCCTTGTTTTTGGCAGGAATAGTTCCAGCCTTTGCTGCCCCTCGGTAGAGTGAGTCTACTTAGCGAACTGGCAGGACGCGGAGATCGATTGATCAATATGAATCTCGAGAGTGGATGGTTGACCGCCCCCCCCCCCTTTCCTGGAGGCTCTCCGGCCGGGGAGGGGCTTGCTATCGTCACCCTTTCTCCCGGTGTATGTGAAAAAGAGTGACGAACCCACGGTCATAGGTTGGTCCAAACCAAAGAACGAGAGTCGGCTTCCTTAAGTCCGTTGTTCCTCAGTAGCTCAGTGGTAGAGCGGTCGGCTGTTAACTGACTGGTCGTAGGTTCAAATCCTACTTGGGGATAATTTCTAGTTATCGCTTTTCTTTTCTGACTTAGCTACCCCTTTCTCCTTAGTTTCTAAACTAGCAGAATCGTGGGACATCAAACTCAAGTGGGAAGTGGATTGTTGGTCTTGTCAGAGCCTCACTCTCGTATAGGTGAACTTGGTTCGTTCAATTCTTAGGGAGAAGAAGGATCCACTGGGAATGAATGGGAAGACTTGAGTAGTATCTTCATTAGCCGGAAGGAATTAGTCTCCACTAGCGTCATTCGAAGAACGAACAAGAAAAGGGTCACTTTTTAGGTAGGATATCTGGATGTGGCCCAATGGCTAAAGCTCTGCCAGCTTCTTGTAGACTGGCAGTCTCCGAGTGGTTTTTGGGTGGGATGGTAGAGTTTTTCTTCGCCACTAGTGGCAACGAAGTTCTTGGTAATTAGCAAGGGGGAAGGAAGATCTCCACTCATTCAGTGCCCGCGGTGAGGCGCGACCCACAACAAACGAAGGGGGAAAGCTTGCTTGCCGTAGCCCTCTTTGATTTTAGTAGACTAGGCTTGGTAAGCGTAAGCTATTTAAGTAGGCTCGCTTCTAATCTAAGTAGGCTCGCTGCTTCGCTCAGCAGAAGAGTACGCGCGCTAGCTAGCTCAGTGTCAGTAGAAGGGAAGAAAACAAACATGGTCATTTTAGGAACATGGCTCGTTCATTCACTTGCTCATGAACTCGCTGCTTCGCCAGAAGCGACTAGTCGCCTCCTTTCCTCCGCCGAAAGATGCTTAGCCAGAAGCGACTCAGGGGGGGCTGGGGAAGGCCGACGAGGGGTAAGCTGTCGTAGAAGCTTTGCCCCTTGCTTTACAGAGATTGTTATGAACTGACTAGATTCTCCCGGAACGCTAGCTAAGCTAATAGTCTGAGTTCCCTTCAATCAAATCAATAAGAAAGAACGCCGCCCTCCTTCTTAGAACCCATTGAGGGGGGCCTCGGCCCGGGAAGGGGAGAGTGGCTGAGTGGTCAAAAGCGACAGACTGTAAATCTGTTGAAGTTTTTCTACGTAGGTTCGAATCCTGCCTCTCCCACTTGTTGTAGACTGAAGAGAAGAGAAAGGAGGCATTCGTCAGCGTAGGAAGGCCAACCGAGCGAAGCTCTTTCTTTTGCCGTGCCGTGAAGTGAAATTGTATCGTATGTTAGTTAGAGAGGTTGGCGAACTACGTAGATCTATGGATTCCCCATCTATATCCAATCCCAACGAGAATAGAAGCGAGTCGCTTCCGGCTTGGCTTGTAGTCGTAGTCTTTTAGTCTCTGTAGTCGGCATTCCTACACGCACGCGCCCGCCAGAATGCCTCCTTGGCTCGGGACGAAGCCAAGCCAAGACATACGATAGGCGAAGGAAGCACCCCCCCCTTCATAGCGCCTGGGGAACGCAAGTTTTATCGAGGATTTGAGAGGAGAGGTGGAAGAAAAGGCTCGGGATGGATTTAGGAGTCTTTGTGCGAGCCGTATGCGGTGAGAGTCGCACGTACGGTAACGAGGGGGGTTCGCGTCTATACGTGTAGTGTGGTGGTTGGGCCTACCCACCCTATTTGTTCCATGATCTATGGGTCTACTGGAGCTACCCACTTCGATCAATTAGCCAAGATTTTGACCGGATACGAAATCACTGGTGCTCGATCTAGTGGTATTTTAATGGGGATTCTATTTATCGCTGTAGGATCCCTATTCAAGATCACTGCAGTTCCTTTTCGGGCGGCTGTAGGACGGACGGCCGCCCATGGGTGGTAGGGTAGGGTGGGTGGTACCGCTCAGATTGCGGCCAATCTTTCCTAACCGCGCGCGGGCCGGGCTTAGAGCGCGTGAAACTCATCACTACCTCGTAAGGGCGTTGAGACCATAGCATGTTACACGAAAGCGCCGCTTTCTCTGGAGTCTTGTCACACAGCTGCCCGCCTAGAAGAGCCACTCGCTCTGTAGTGTTGTCACACAAGATAAGCACGCCGCCCGCCTGCTGGCCGGGCGAATCGAAGTTATCTTCCGGTCAACTGTCCACCCAGTCAAGTGCAAAAAACACAGTGGAATCACGCAACGCACGCTGCTGGTGTGCTTCCTGCCCACGAGGAAAGAAAGAAGAGCGACAAGGTTCAGTTCAGATTTGACTGTTTGCAGCATGGGAGCTGATTACCCAAAAAATCCCTGGGAACAATGAAAAAAAAAGATATCTCGGTAACGAAAACCATGGGGGGCTGTATTGGCGAGATCCAACGGTGAACAGCTGCCCAAAAGAAAAACCGCCTGGAAGTCCGAGGACCTTTAGTACCGTACCCTACCCCCGAACCAGCAGCCTTCGCGCCAAGCAAGACCGCCCTTGTCCCTTTCCTTTCTCCATTCAGCCTCCTTCTTTGCTTTGTTCCAATAGAGTCTAAGGCAAAGCTAAAGTGGTTCGTATGCCTACTTGACGAAAGGGAACGAACTTTGTTTCGTTTCCGGGTTTATGGATTGGATTCAGTCAGCGTCACGACATAATCCAAAGGAAGCAGGGTCGCTTTGGTTACCGGCGAACGCTTCCAAAGGCGACCCTGCTGAAAAACTCCAGGGCGCGCTAGCGCACTACGGTGCAAGAAAACTCCTGACTCAACTCTAAATAGAAAGGCGTGGAGTTAGCGCTTTTGACTTATAGGGGCTGACGGCGCTCAGGAGTTGATTGTTGACTACACGGAACGAAACCTAAATGGCTTCGGCCCCCCCAGGGGGCCCCCTATCTTTTCTTTTCGGTGTAGTTCTCTTTTCATTCCGTTCTTAGATTCTATGTAGGACCGTGCCTATTGAAATGAAAGCCGTGACTAATTGACTACACGTAATGAGACTGAGTAGGACCGTGACTACTAAGTGCTTTCAGTCTAATTCCGTACCGTCACGTGTAGTCAAATCCGTCCCTAAAGGGCCGTAGTTTGCGTAGTATCGCTATGGAGCGCTTCTCATTGAATTACGTGTAGTCAGGCTTATCTTAGGTTTTTTCAGTGCAACACAGGAAAGCGCCCTCCTTTTGTCATCCCTGCAGCTTTCCAGAGGCTTCTTTTTTGGTATTGAACGCATGGCGTAGCTAGGACCCTTCAAATCATGTTTGAGCCCATGTTAAAACCAAACCCACCCCATAGCGAAAGAATGCCCGCCAAGTTCAGATAAGGGTTCCAAACCCCAACCACTAAAGGAAAGGCTCGACGAAGGGAGGGAGAAGGAAAACGCTTTCGGATATCGAGATTGGATTTGTTTTTTTCATCGAAAACGAAGATGGCCTACGGTGCGTGTTATCTGAAGGGAACACGCTTTTTCGACCGCGGTGGTTGGTATTCTTGCCGGGCCCTCTCCTCGTTCCGCCCGCAGGCCCATTGGGATAGCAGCCTTCGGGCTTTGCCTGCCCTTTCTAATAGAATAAGGAATTCCGGCTCGGCCCGGGAAAGCGCTGGCAACAACAGAAAGGAAGGGGTCCATGTAGCTGCTGCGCCCGCCCACTGAGCAGCAGGTTCGGCATCTACTACAAAAGAGAGAATCCACTTCAGATAACCACGCCTCTGCCAGGCAGCGTGTGGAATGGCCGAGAGCGGACCTTTTTGGATATATAATCCAAGTCGAGAGTGGAGTTACGGGAACAGCCGTCTGATGGAAAACCACTTTCACGTTCGGTTCAGAGAGCACTTTTTTCGTTGAGAATTCCTCGTTCCCTTTCGTGTGAATTCCCCAGCGGCGAATTAACAACTTGTGGGGCCCTATCTATTCCATCTCTCGCTCTCGAGCCCCGAAGAAAACCCCCCTCCCCTTCGGACTCCATATCTCTTTTGACTCTATATATGTGGGCACCTGATATCTATGAGGGTTCACCCACCCCGGTTACAGCATTCCTTTCTATTGCGCCTAAAATCTCTATTTCTGCAAATATGTCACGTGTTTCTATTTATGGTTCCTATGGAGCTACATTGCAACAAATCTTCTTTTTCTGCAGCATTGCTTCTATGATCTTAGGAGCACTGGCCGCCATGGCCCAAACGAAAGTAAAAAGACCTCTAGCTCATAGTTCGATTGGACATGTAGGTTATATTCGTACTGGTTTCTCATGTGGAACCATAGAAGGAATTCAATCACTACTAATTGGTATCTTTATTTATGCATCAATGACGATAGATGCATTCGCCATAGTTCCAGCATTACGGCAAACCCGTGTCAAATATATAGCGGATTTGGGCGCTCTAGCCAAAACGAATCCTATTTCGGCTATTACCTTCTCCATTACTATGTTCTCATACGCAGGAATACCCCCGTTAGCCGGCTTTTGTAGCAAATTCTATTTGTTCTTCGCCGCTTTGGGTTGTGGGGCTTACTTCCTAGCCCCAGTGGGAGTAGTGACTAGCGTTATAGGTCGTTGGGCGGCCGGAAGGTTGCCATGAGTAAGTCAGTTTTGGGGACCGAAGGTTTGGAACCGTGCACCGGACACGTAGCTTACCGAATCAGTTGCGACACGGATGGGAATGCATGCTACGAAAGAAAGGGTCGAGTCTGATACATCAACCGTCGACTCAATATCCTTGTACGAGTCCACAATCACTACACGAGATGAACCTTGGTTTGGTGAATGGAAGTTGGCCTTAGGTGTAATAGGACTCCCAGTTACTGCGCGCGATCGTATACTGAGGTGCTCCCCGCCGGTTGTTGGAACGACGCGAGCCGGGCCGGGCCTCGATTCAGAAAGATGAAGGGACAGAGGTTACAAATTCCCCATCTCATTGGGGGCGGAAAACGAATCGACATCTCGATGTGATACAGCCCTTTCTATTTGAGTTGGGAAAGAACGGCGAAGTCCATCCGAACCGTCCAATGAAGAATAAGAGGAGAGCAAAGCGCGAATGGCGCGCGAAGCGCATGCGGAACGGGCACGGAGAAAAATCAGTGTGGAGGAGAAGCAGCCGAGCTCATTCCCTTCGCTTCCTGGGCCCAAAGCAGTGCAGTGTTTCCTGGCCAAATCAAGGATTTGGGGCTTCTTGCTACGCTACATATATATAAATCCATTTTTTTTTAGTAATCTATATGAATAGAAAGATGGATCCATCCATCTATCCTATCCGATTTAGATTTGGATATCTAAAAAAGAATCGATTTCATTTAACGTTTGATTCAAAGAACTGCGCTTAGCCCCCCCCCGCTTATGAAACGGCTCTGCTGCAATGGATGGCAGAGGGTCCGTAGTACCCGAAGCACTGGAGTGATCCAGTAGCCGGGAAGGGGCCTAGAAGTGCCTACTACTACACCAGACTACACTTGGCTCTACACATTTACAGAGCTAACCCCTGTCCAGTGCCTGGCAGAGCTAAGGGGGCTTCAATCCTTACTCCTTATCCCATCTCCGCCCAGGCTAACGGGGCCTTACTTATTCAGGGGGAAGAGTGGAGCCTCGAGAAGCACTGTTGAGAGGAAGATCCTGGGCCCCTCTTCATTCTCTACAGGGGTCTCTGCCCCGCTTCCATGTGGGCAGAGATGGAAGAGATAGAACACGGGAATAAGAAGCAAGCTCGCTTTCCTTTTTGATCATTTTGATAGAGGGGGATGGATAAAGTGGACAAAACAGACTCACATTTCCCCGCGTAGAAAACTCCAGTGCGCTAGCTAGCCCGGGACTTTTGAAGCCGGAGTTTGCGTAGGACTTTGCTGGGTTCCTTTTTCGTCTCGACAAAGAGGAAAAGAATCATATTGAAAACGCTCCTAACCCCTTCGTAGAGCCGTGTATTGTAAGTGATCCGAACCTGCCCGGAGCGAGCCTCCCATAGAGGCAAGTGAAGTTGGTGAGCCGTATGATGGGCAACTATCTCCTGCGGTTCGGAGAGGACTCAGCTGTTAGTTAGTACCCCCTTGGTTTCGGGGTGGACCCTTTCACTCTATTTTATTATATACGCTTAGCGAAAAGAATGTTTTTTGATACACCTAGGACATGGATTCTATATGAACCAATGGATCGTGACAAGTCGTTACTACTAGCAATGACTTCCTCTTTCATTACTTCATTCTTTCCATATCCCTCTCCCTTGTTCTCAGTGACGCATCAAATGGCACTCAGTTCATATCTTTAAGTTCGATCATTGACAAGGTTCAAAGAAAGGGTGGGCCATTGATAAAGAATCGATTCCAAAGCACAATGCTAGCAGATGGCGGGCCTCCGCTTTTCTTTTCATTAAGAAAACCTGCCAGTTATTATGGACTCATATCAAAAGGAAAAAAAATGAGGATAATTCAGGCGTTTTCCTCTTTGTTCAAAAGACAAAATAGACGTGGGTGGCCTGTGGTGGTTCTAACAATGTTCGTTCAATCAAGCAGCATTCTTCTTTTTCTTAACTTAAGGAGAGGGAGGAGACAGACTTAGGACCTATGAACGGAACAACACAACAAACATGATGAAATGAAGAAGAATGCACGGGAGGCGTCGGAGGAAGGACTGACGAACTACTTACTTGTGTTTGGTTAACTACTTGACTGACTTGGGGTTCTTTCTCGTAAGTGGTATACCCACACCCTGCACGCACACTCACTATATCTATATACGTATACGTTGATAGCCTTTCGCAAAAAGCCCCTCTCTCTCTCTACTACATACAGTTGTTTCAGGCCGAACAATAGCAAGGTATTAGGCCCGGATCCGATTATTGTTCGGGTACGAAGCTACGCTATTCAAAGCATCGAGCGAGAGTGAGGTTGTCCAGTTCCAGAACCAATGCAAGCAACCCCGAAGCGCATAGAAGGGATAATAGTATACTGGGAACTTCTTCCGTAGTTTCTGCGTCCATCGTTCCACATTCCGACGACGCCTCCCGTTCTTTCCTCTCTGAGCGACGAATTGGCTGTTTACAAACAAGCATTCAAGAAAGCAATATTCAAATCTTCTGTTCTTAACTTGATAGACCGGGTGAGCCCTGAACATGAGCTATAGGGGTGACGAAAATATAGAAGCGTTATTAGGATTGGATTGGGGAGTTTAGAAAAAGGCTCCGAAGGTGCCAAGAGTAGTTGAAGAATAAGGTCTTTTATTTGAGTTGAGAACCAGAAAAAGCAGTAAGGTAAGTTGTTGTATACGAGTTGATAACAGAACAAAGAACCCCAACCAACTAGAGGAATCTAGTAAGTTGGTGTCATTTCAAATGTGGTTTTCTTTTCACACTATCGAAATGCGAGTTTCAGTGAGCCCACATTTCGATCAGAGAGAGCCCTGGGTTCCAAACCTACGCTTTCATGTTGGCTCGCTTGACGGAACGGAACTAATCTAAAGTGGCCCAATGTGCCAGTTTGTAATCCGGCTCCG
>JBBNAE010000016.1:22500-32500 GCA_039657345.1 Stephania japonica | reverse complement strand
GAAGAGATGGCATCTAAAAGGTTTAGATATCCTGCTTTTTCTTTTGTCAAAAAAGTCCTTGATATGCCGCATCCACCGGTAATAGCCGATAGTCCTAATCCTAGGTGCGAGGGGATTTTGCTGTCCTAACTTCTTTCGGGGAGTAGAAGATACCCACGGACATAGAATAAATAGGCTCTTCCGGTCCCTTTTCTCCGAGTATGGATGGCTGGTATTAGTTATGCGCACCAGACCTGTACTTGGGCTATCGAAAAAAGGCAATGCCCAATTTGATCCTATGCAAAAAGGGGAGCTGTTAGGAATCTAGCTAGGTACTGTGATCCGGTGATCCCTATAATAGTAGTAGAAAGGGCCAGGGAATAAAGGGCATTGAGACTTCTCTAGTGAAAATACTCATCTAACATCTGTTCACTCGTGTCCCTGACCAAAGGGACACTTCGTTCACTAGGTAGGTATGATAGTTAGTCGATTGGGGGTTACTACTTCTCTAGTTCTAGTTTCAACAAGAGTAGTATCGAACTAGTGTAGTATATAGTATATACTACACTAGTTCTTATTCGTTACTCGTTTTGTTTCACTACTAATCCGTTACTAGAATACTAGTACGGATCGGTATTCGGATATTTTCTATTGCCAGCGAAGTCCCACTCGTGGGATCAAGATTACATCCTGTGGGAGTTCCAACCAGCAAATGAAAGACACTTTGTAAACCCAGTTACGGGAGCATTTCTAGTTCTTCGCCTTCCCCTGAGGTTAAGGAACCGTCACTTCTTCTTGAAAGCTTTTATTTGAAAGCTCTCTCTTTTTTCTGGGTTACATGTGAAATTAGGACTAGTGACTGAAACTGTTTAAAAGTCTTACCTGATGGCTGAGACGACGTAGTTTGAGTTTAGCTTAGCAGTAGGACAGAGATTCCTTCGTCACTCACTCTCTCCGAATATACTCCATTCTGATTGCCCGGCGCTGCTTCCATCTACACGCGGGAAAGCAAGTTTCCGTAAATCTAAGAAGGCAAGCCCGTATCCGTCCCAATGTACGGACCATCGGTCAAATAAATGTATTAGCAATAGGCCCTGAAGTCATTTCCTCGATTGACTTATAACAGTATATATAACGTATATTTACGTCGTCCAGCGGGCATCTTCAAACGCGATCGATTCTTTAATCAAGTAGGGCTGTTCTCACTCTTAATAGGTTGATTCTCGAGGCGAGGTCAATGAGATGCTCTATAGTTAAGCTCCTCTGCTCACAGCACGACTCTTTCTCTTTGTTTCAATCCGTCTTGAAAAGTCCTCTTTCCGCGGCATAATCCTAATATGTTGCTTGGCACAGTACTCTCAATCTCAAAGGTCTTCGCGCGGCCTCCCTTTTTTTGTGGGGTTTTTCTCTTCTTTCGAATGTACCTGGTGCTTTCGTATGTAGAGAAGGGCAGCTTTTAGCTCTTTTCACGACTCTGCTGCTATTGACGCATCCGCTGGGATTGGAATGTTTGACTTGCTTTCAAAGCCTAGAAGGGCTAACTCTTAACTAGGCTAGCAAAGGCAAGTGATCAAAGCAGTTGGGCAACAACTCCGGTGAGAATCGGTAGTTGTTCTGTAAAAGTAGCGGTAGGTGTAGGAGTTGCTATTTCAAGAATTAGCCCAGACCCATAAAGGATAAAGCCTGTAGTGCGGTTCTATAGGTTTCCTTCCTTCCTGCTTTTGGTTCGATAGGTTCTTTCCGGGGTTCTTCCCTTACAGTTCCTGTGGCTCTATCTAGTAAAGAGAAATGGTACTTTGGTTCGCTCTGTATGCGCGGCCCTGATAGTAAGCGCTTGAAGCTAGTACTAGAGTCTAAGTACTTTTTGCAAAGAAGTAAAGTAGTTCACTCTCTGAAGATGAGAACTCGGACAGGAAAGCTATTCTAAGATCTAAGACTAGGGGGACAGGAAGGGAATTCGCTTAAGACTTAGACTGTAACCTAAGACAAGAACTCTTCGCCGCAAGAAGACTAGAAGGAAGACCGTAGGAAGGCTTCTAAAGAAAGATTGCTATTCACTCTCTCTAGCAGATGGAACCAGAACCGATAGAGGGCTATTTCACCGCGACTAAACTAATAGCTTTCCAGCAAAACGCTCTCTCCCCATAGCAAGGGATCCCCGCTCTTCAGACGGAACTGAAACAGTGAGAAAGAAGGCTTCTCCAAAGTTCATTAGCGGAGCTAGAACTGCTGGGATTGATGGTGCCGGAGGAGATGAGATGGCGCTAAAAGAGATGTTACTCACGCCTGAGCAAGAGAAAGTTCCTGAAAAAGGAATAGCTGTGCCATAAAGCATTGATGAGTGGGACTAGAACTCTAGCTAGTTGTGCAGTGCGAGGATACTGTACTGGGCGAAGAGAATTGGCTTTTATTAAACGGAAGAGGGAAAGTAGCTCTCTCTACTAAGACTGGATGGATGGCTATTGGCTCTGAACCTCACTACTTTAGAGGTTACAGCTCCGGCTATTTGGACAGGACTCTCTTTCCATAAAGGACTCTCTCTCCATAGAAATGCTATTCCCTATCTCTAGCGGATGGTATTGATGGATTCGCGATCCCATATCCATTGAAAGCTCTTCCCCCATATCCCACTAAGACGGTAGCACTTGAGGTCCCAAAGAAAGAAGGAAAGACAGAACCTTACTAGAAGGAAGAAGCAAGAAGGCAATTCCCAAAGCAAAGCAAGTCGTCCTAAGACAATTCGCTCTTCAAGGCTTACTGAGAGGTTCGCTTCCAGTTGCTGTATCCGATGCTGCTGACAGAGCTGAAACTAGAACTAAGGGTGATGGCACCGATGGGACTAAGACTGCTTTACCATCTCCTAGAAGGCAAGAAGGCTAGAGGGCTAGTCCTTATAAGACATCACCTTCCCCATAGAAAGCTATTCCATCGCGCTCTCCTATATCTTCTCTAGCTCCATTTCCATCTGCATCTCCTGGGATAGATAAGGCTTAAAGGAATACTGCTAGAAGGAAGACGGCAGAAGGCTCTTCACTCCCCCAGACGTAAGCGGAACCGATCTACACAGCAAGACTACTAGTTCATATCCAGAGGCAGGGACATCCCCATATTTATTTCCAATAACAGAGATTGCTAAACCCTCTCTCCCAGCGGATGTGACGGAACAAGTTCCTTGTGCGGTATCAGTAGCTTTGTAAGAAGCCGGAGCTCTCTCCGGCACTGATGTAGATGGTGACTGAAACGTAGCTGGATTTTTGAATGAGATGGCTACGTTGCTGGCACTGAAACTAGAACTAATGGAGACAGAGCTGGTCTAGTAGCCGGGGCTGGAGGATTTTTTAGCTTTGACAGACTAGAGGTGTGTGGTAAGTAAGACGAGATCGCTTTCAGGTGCTGTGATGTAAGCATTCGGTAGACGTCTTCCTGTTAGCTGTAAGTAAGCAGTGCAGTTAGCTTTAAGTGTAGTAGTGGTATTCAATTTGAATCTATTTGTGCATGAAGTGCGAACCAGGCTAGATAGAGACTAGGTAATTTATTAACGGTAAGAAGACAGTTCTTTTCTAGATACATAGACAGAAAGAGCTGGAGTAACCTTCCTGTAATCTGTCCCTGGAGCTTTCTTTGCCATTGGTCTTTCGAGCTTGGACCTAGTAGACCGTATAAGTAGGGATGGGAGGCAGACCTGGCACTAGGAGCTAGAGCTGTTCCCGGGGAGTTCCCCCTTGATTGGCAAATCTTCCCTGAGGATTGAGAGGATTGGTTGGAACCCGTTTAGGAGCCCCTGGAGGGAAGTCTATTTTATCCCCAACAAATTACCTTCACTCAGAAGGATTTTTACTTAACATTCGCTATCCCCATACTCGACCCCTGTATGTAGAGGCCTTTGTAGACCACTACCAAATAAAGAGGATCTTGATAGAAAGTGGTGCAGGATTTCATATTTGTACATTGAGTACAGCCAGGCAATTTTATTTTGACCCTTCCTGCTTTGCTCCTCACTACAGCTGTTTGTGCATATGACGGGACCACTCGAACCGCGCAAGGTATAGTTCCACTTAATCTCCAAGTGGGACCCCTTGTTCGGTCAACTCTATTCCATGTAGCGGATATACAATAAACATATAAAATGTTGCTAGAATGACCTTTTCCTTCTTTCTCCCATAAAGCTTCCCTTCGCCCAGCTAGCTCGTCCGTGCCTGGCAGTTTAAGCCTTGGCCCAGCGGCCTTTATTCAATCCAAGGGCCACATGATAAGAAAGCGCTCGATCCCGGCTAGCTTCAGTTAAAAAAAGAAACCGGGAAACTCGTACTGCAACTATAAGCCCGATCTTGCTTCCAATGCTGCAGAGACAGGTTCTGGGTAAAAACCACGTATTGGTCCTGATGCTGCGGAGACAGGTGTTGCTGATCGAACTAATCTACTTAAGGGATTCACCTAGCAGCCTTTCATAGTTATGGTAAACCAACTAGCTATCTTGCTTCCACAGCATCTGTACTTGGGTATACACCTCTTGGTACTCACACAACACTCTTTAATTTTTTTTTGTAGGAGCTGGTGTGCTGAGGTTTCCAATCTTCTGTGATGAAGGTCTGGAGAGATTCTGTGGGTGGCACCTGAAAGAGCTGCATACCACAGACCAATGCCAGATTTTATTAAATTTACTGATAAAGCAGACAGCTCGAGGGACAGTTGCCTTGACTGAATCGCAGATCTCAGCCTTAGGACTGCAAAGGCTAGTGGATCAATGAGAACTGGCACTCAAACCTACGGGACAGATGGAATTAGACCAGCACCTGATGTGTTTACCTCGACTGAGAAAGCAAGAGCGAGTCAGCTGACAGCTACGGTTAATAAGCAGAAGTGATCTTTCTATGTAGCCGGGGAAGGAGGCACTGCTTGAACTTCTTTGAACCCGATGCGAGAAAGCCTTCATCGGACATAGGACATAAAGACTGTCGCGGAATGGGAGGAAGCCACTACTGTAGCCGAGTTGAGATCATTCCTTGTTAGAGCTGTTGGAGAGCTTTAGAGCTCAAGGTTCGTCAAAGTATTCTGGTCTTCCATCGGGACTAGTTCCGGGCAGGAGGGCATCAGAGGCCGAGAAAAAGGAGAAGAGATCTATCCGCGGGTGAAGTTTTTACAGCTAGAGCACGCTCTTCCTGTTTTCGCAGGAGCTTATCTCTCTCTGTAGAGAGAGCATAGTTTCTCGTATGAGATTTGGATCGATCGGCGGCATGTGTTCCCAGAAGAGACCAAGCCTTTGCTCGCATTGGAGCTTCCTGTTTTCCACCTGACGTATTTCTTGCTCAATTTCTATCAGTCTGTTCGCGTTATCCATATCTACTCTTTCTTGCCGACTTCTCAGTGCCCTTTGCCAAATAGAGCTGAAACAAGCTTCTATTTAGAGGCGCTATTTAGCCCTTAACTCTTTCTTATTATTAAAAATAAAGGTAGTCTTAGTTCCGTAAGATGGAAAAAACCTGGCTTTTCATGAATATGGAACCACATCCACTATATTTTAGTGCGCTGAAGAATTCTCCCGGAAAAAAGATATAATAAGTTATATCATTACAAGCATATTCTTTTCTTGGCTGTAGGTTCAGGTGCGAACGCCCTTCTTGTCAGTGTTTTGCCCTTTGCCGTTGGGAGTTTGCTTTCTCCGGTGGGGGATCGTCTTTTAGCTGTTCCACCTCTCATGCCTTCTCTGGGCTAAGCCGATTCAATTGCTGTCTTTCTCGCTGGAAGTTCTGTTACATCTCGACCGGTCTCTACCCCTGTAGATATAAGCAGGGCATATAGAGCATATCCGATTTCTACTGAATTAGTGACTAGCATAGGGGGATCCCTCTATCTACTTTCTCGCATTTCCTGTCCATTGGTAATCTCTCTCCTGGTCGAATAATAGAATCCTCTTTTGGAAGTTCTGCCAGTGATGCCCGCTATAAGCCTTTCTCCGCCGTTGGACCTCTTTTGAATGAGTTGAACCCCAGCCCCGACTTGTGGACTATAGAACGATGCATAGCTCTGCCTTCTACCTTCTTCTAGTTATATTCTTGATTCTTTCTTCTGGGTTATGGGCGTCTTAGTTGCTTATGCCAGCTAGCGGCTGCTTTTTAAGATAGTAATTCTATTTGGTTCATCTATGACCAACCTCAAGCGGAAGTTGTTCGGAGCCTCTCTTTCTGTGCTGTTATGATTCCATGATCTTCTCTGAGGTAGACCTGCTTATCTACTCCAACAGTTCGCCTTCAGCTCACCTTGGATACTCCAACCCTTGGTCAAACACTTGAAGATAGTCCTATCAACACGAGCTATTGTCCTTTGATGCTGGATGCGCTGGTGTTGATTTCTTTTCTGTAATAGAATACTAAGTAGTGCTAAAGTCGATGCGCTAAATGAGAGTTCGAGGTGGGATGAGTAAATTAGCTCGAATTGATTAGTGCTTCTTATTGACAGAATGAAACTAACTAAGGATAATTCATAGTCGCTAGTCCGACTTCATTCATAGATTCTCATAATGTGCTTTGGCACGTCGAAAAGAGGACGGGGAGTCGAAGCCCGGGTAGCGAGGAGAGGTGCATCTCGAAAATCAAATAAGTTTACCACCGCCTTGTAGTAATGAGTAAGCCGGTAAGGCGATCGAAGTGAGGACAGATCGTCAGTTGTTTTCCCAGGCGGAGCTTAGCCATACCATAGGGCTAGCTCTGAGACCTCTTGTCTCCTCCCTCAAAGCCTATTCGATAGCAGCTACTTCTTCTTCTTTGCCTTAGGCTGCTAAAGTCAACACTTAGAGTTCCTTTATTCAATAAAGGTTCCTTATTAGGAATAGGACTTTCGATGCAGTTTGAGTAATGCAGAGAGCTGGATATCCTTTGACTAGGAAAAGTTGTTAAGAGGGAATGGATTCCAGGTAGCGCAAGAGTAGGAGCAAACAGACTTTCTATACTATAGAGCAAGAAGGCACTCCTAAGCGAAGAAGGCACAATTAGATTCCGCTATCAAGAGAAGGTTTTTCTCCTCAACATCTAGTGAACAACTGGGATCGACTGTCAAGAATTGGACAGGGTCGCAGAACTCTACTTATCTATCTACTTCACACATGATAAGAGCCAATCTTGTCACAGGCCGATTCGGTCAGTTTTTAGAGGCTTTGATGCCCTTGATTCTCTTGTCCTTGAATGCGGATTTGCCTTATGTAAAGTTCTTGCCCGAGTAAGGGACTAAGATAGTCAATCAACTCGTCCACCACTAGCTCTAAATGTCTTGCTGTCTTCTGAGTCTCTTCCCCGGAAAAGACTTCCTTCTTGAGGACCTAGGTCAAGGAATAGTATTAAAGTCAAACTCTGGTCTTTCTTACCTGTCCGGTAAAGATGTATTAGTTGCTGAGGGAATTTAGTTCGTCTGAAAGGACGAGGGGGGGGGAGCGGCTGTGAAACCCGCGACATATGCATTAAAACGAGTATGTGAACTTAGGTATTTCCCGGGCGTGAGTCGGTCCCCTTTTGTCTGTGATCCTCGCTGCTTACTGCTTATGCTTATTTGTACCCCACCAGCTCACAATCAGTTGAACCTCTTTGGCCGTCAAAGGCATAGTCTATCTGTCTGGCCAATTATATAATTAAAGAAGAGGTTTTTTCACTTTTAGACTTCCCACCCTCTGAGATCTATCCCAGGAGCGGACTCATGGCAAAGAGTTCCGACAAAGGAACAACCTACTAATCGAAGGCTTAAGAATGAACTCGACCATCCCGGTTTGATAGTTTCTCGACTGAGTTGGAGAGGGGTAGCTCAACTACAAGGAGAGGCTCTGACAAGACCTTGAGTTCAGATGGATTGAGAGTGGTGGGAATATCCGCAGATCCGCTGCTAGCTGTCCCGTTTAACCCAAGCACTACTACACTACTTGAATCTTTGTGAACTAGCGGTTTACCTTACTGATAGTTCAGTTTGCCTAGAGGCTACAAGCTAGAAGGATATAGTGAATAGCACTTGCAAGAGTGATGAAAGGCCTAGAGGAGACTTTTCGGGGTTACATCTTTTGTTCCAGCGGTAAGCTCTTCCTCTTTTTTCTGGGACCTGCTTAGAAGTGGGAGGAGATCCTCTATTAGTTGGAAAATAGGCCGACAACAACCAATCACAGCTTTCGCTAACATTGTTCAGCTAGCCTCTTAATCACATTCTTCTGCTATCTAATTCTTTTAGATCTTTTACCGCAGGGGAAAGACAGAGGTCTTGCCAGAGCCTCAGTAGCTAAGCTAAGGCCGAATCAGGACTGGAACAGAAGATATTGGTTTGTCTTTCGCCTAGAGCAGAATTACACTTCAGAATCTCTCTTTCTATCGGCCGGGTGAAGCCAAGGGGAATGCCTCTCAGAGGTTCGGCAGTTAAGCCGCCCTTCCTTAATGGGTAGAAAGGGGGAGACAAGGGGGAAACAACTAAGAAGTCCGTTGTTTTTACTTTTATTTTGCTTCTTAATATGTTGTTTGTTTGTTCACTTTTTGTTGTAATGTTGTGTTTAGTTGTTTGGCTGGTTTGTCTATGTGTACGTAAGCTTCCCTATTGTATTTCCTATGTAATGGCTATTAATTAATAAATAAAAAGTGCTGGTCTGCGCTTATGCGATAGCTTTTATGCTGCTGTTCTGAGGGGAATCCAGAACTAACCTAACTAACCTTAGGAACTAGTCCCTACTGTAACCCTCAGAAAATAGCTTTCAAGCCGGTTAATGGAAAGAAAAAGAAGGGGGCTATGGGAGAGCGCCCGATTGATCCGGGCCAAGGCAAGGAATGCGAGAACAAGGGAGGTCCCACTAACGCCAAAGCAACGGCTGAAAGGAAAGAAAAAAGCAAGCTAAGATTCATCAGAAAAGTCAGTAGCTGTCGGAGTAGAGGCAGCAGTTGCGGGTTCAGGTGCGGCTAAATCAATAGGACCTTCTGGGGTTGGCGGAGTTGGTAGGAAGCACGGTTGGCGATAAGCTGGTACTGGGTTCATTCTTTCTATTCAATAAATATCTCTTCCCGGAACTGGTAAATCAAATAGACTAACAATGTAGGCACACGTTGGCACAGTTCTGTAAATAAGAGATGTCTCATCCGGTTGAGCTGTCGCAATCAGTCTTTCTCTTCCTGGTAGCAGTACGAATAGGAGATCCAACATGACTGTATTAAGCCTGAAGCAATCAGGGTTAAGCTAGCTCACTTCCTTCTGTCTATCAATCCCATTCGGGGATATCTTTCATCTGAATATTCCTCCCCAAGTAAGTAATTTCCCTATTGATTACTGTTGACATGGATTAATTCGCATTCCTGCTTTCTGGAAGGTGCAGATGATAAAGTATGAGTCAATCGGCTAGCATTCTAGACTAACTAGAAAGCATTGCTGGAGATAGCATAAGGATCTAATGTGAAGAAGAGAAAGGGTGCAGCATCAATGGATGGATAAGAGAGTTTACTTCTAGTGATTATCCTCGTTGCTGAAGCAACCATTCTAGCATTCTCAATACTTGATGTATCCCTTCTCCTATCCGGATAGAAAAGGGAAGCGATCGCCTATCTCATAGAGTCCTTGTTCTTGCTATCCCCCATACGTAGAAAGAATATCCTAGTCTTTAACATCAGCCTCTTTGAGAGCAGAGCTCACTTTACTTTGCCCATATGATCCTTTAGCTAGTAGCTAGTTAGGGCATCTATTACAATCAAGCAATGAGAGACTTTCTTAGCTTAGTCTTTTGAAGGTTCTGCCGGGTACTGCGCTAACGAATTCATAGTAGGAGAGGGTCAGAACTAACTCGAGCTAGTCTTACTGATTTATCCGACTTGGGGGTTCAAAGCATGACTGATGGAAAATCTTTCTAGCGTTCTGACGAGGTAGTCGCTCATAAGGCTATGCATTATGAGTTGCGTGATAAAAGGGAAGAGCGGCACTTAGCGGGAGTAGCTAATCGGTAGGAGTCGTTCCCTAAGGCTTCAGTCCTAATGTCTCTGGCGCAAAACTTAGGAGTTCCTTTATCTCTATGAAAGTT
>JBBNAE010000016.1:0-17500 GCA_039657345.1 Stephania japonica | reverse complement strand
AAGCCCGAGAAGCCATCTTCTTCTATCTCCGGTGCCAGGGAAGGTTCGAAGTCAATGGAAGCTAGCGATGGAAGTTACTCCGTAGAATAAGGAAGTGGACCGAATCCGAGGCAATGACCGACTAATCTCATTTCAGTGCCAAGCGGAACCAAGGTGATCAGATGCTAGCTCCTATTCCCCATTGGTAGGGAGTTCGAGCAAACAAACAATGGACCAGAACTTGAGATGGAAGCAAGTTGACCAGTAGCGGCTAAGCAGCATTGAACGAGGCTCCACCATCTTCTATTGCACCACCAGAGGAGAGGGAGGTACCAGCCAACTCTCAATCTATTGAAAAATCTCGTTACTAAAGCTCTTCCTCCTTCACCGGAACTCTACAACTTGTCTTCTCTTCACCAGTATCAGGGTTCAAAACAATCTCCCCTGCATCTTCAGACTCTAGGTCTAATCCTTTGCCATCCCACTTCTCATCCAAATCTGTTCATTCCGCTCCCAGGTCCAATGTGCGGGTAGTAAGCCCCGATTCCTCTCCCTGTGGGCCGATGGAAAGAAGTGAAGAACGTGGGTGGAAGCTTGAGAAGGAGACCAAGCTATTGGAATCCATCTTCCGAAGTGCCATCCGCTTGACACCGACCGGGAGGGGCGAAACAATGAATCAATTATCCAGTACCAGATCCATCGGTCATAAATCTTTCGTCAGCTGCCTCCACCCATGTTGAAATCAAATTCTCTGTCATCCCCCTCCTGGATATCCCATGCTTGGAAGCTAGACGTCACCTGCGCTGACTCAAGGTTTAGTTTACCCTATCCATCCGAAGAACCTAGGTGCCCCACCTATTTGTTCTCCTGAAGCAACGAACTAATCTCCACCTCCCGCCGACTACCAACTGGGAAAGCGGATTCAACAGATGCAAAAGAAGATGGCGATGGGGATCAGCTTGGGCTTGGTCCCTTCGTAGCCGTCTCTTCACCTTCCCTGGAATCGTTCTTGACAAGTACTGGAAATGGGGATTCTTTCTTTGCCACTGGGAAAGGATGAAACATCTGGACGGGGTTTGGATTCGAGCACTGGTGGGTTCGATTGGACCCTTCACTGGAGAAAGGAATGGTTTTCTCGCCGCCTTATCACTCTGGGAAAAAAGAGATTGCATTCGTTCCCGCTTATGATGCTGGCCGATGGCAACCTACTTTTCGAGAGGATGCAAAAAAGGTAGCAACATGCATTCCGTTCCTCGTCCCAGGACAGGAGAGCAATGGATCTTTGGGCTTTGCAGGGGGAGGGTTTAGGACAAAGAAATGGAATAGAGGAGGTACTAGCCAGCGGCGGGAGAAGCACCTAGCTCCAAGTGATCCTATTCGTAGCTCTTCTGCTCTTTCTCTTCTTCCATACCCTCAAGTGGGTGGAATACCAGGCTAAGGGCACCTATTCCTTCATTTCCATGCATTCCAGCCTCCGCGGACCACGGGAAAAGCTCATCTGCATATCTATCTTCCGAGGCTGGTGATCTCAATGAATCGGACCAAAATCCATGCTTTATGGCTGCATCTCCCCCACCTATCTAGGCGTTATCCCCATGGCGAAGCATCGAGTGTTAATATGTATAGTATATAAAGGAATCAGCCTCACTGGACCCAATGACGAGCTGACGAAAACAAATCTATTTCTATTCCTTGGGCGGGGTGACTGGCTATCGAAGCTCATCAGCAGCCACCTACTTTTCAGATAAAGGGGAGGAGACAAAGCACTCTTGTCTATCTATTCCGGAACAACCTGCTAACTCGAACCATCCATCTCGTGCCCATAAGCCCCCACCAGGATCCGATATCCATTGAGATTCCGTAATATGAGAACATTGGCACCAACCAGCAACCGCTATTGAGTGCCCGTAGCTCTATCTAGGCGGAAGCCCATTTCCCGCCTATTCATCTTCTCCCGGCAAACTCTCGAGTGATGAGTCAACAGCCTCGACTTCACCAATTCCTTCTATTCCAAACCATTCATCCTGGTCCTATCGAACCAGTCACTTCATACCTGGTGGAAGGTAAGGTTTTTTTTACCCAACGCCCGGCAATAAGCCATCATCTGCGAATGAACACCCAGTGGGGTTAAATGCCTTCGTGAAAGCTCTTCGCCACCGTCTTCTCGATCCATAGATTCCAATGGCGATCGAGGCTCAGAAGCAGGGCAAAAAGCGCCTTCCAGCAAGTACGAGAAATTGGCCCCGCGGAGCTTTCTTAAAAGCAAGGACCACTACGGGAGGTCAAAGCAAGGACCTATGGAAGTCAGTGCAAAAAACCCGGGTTTTTGAGCGAGTGATCTAATTATCTCTCTCGAGTACCGGTGATCAATGACCCCAGCTAACGGGTACTTCTGTTTTTCTATCGGTGGAACCGTCCATCTCATTGATTGAAATGGCGACGATTGGAGCTCGGAGCAACCGTCAGTGGGTGCATCGTTGCCACTTCTGTAATCCTCTGGGAACGAACTAAAGCACTCCTTTCCTGCCCAGGGCGCCTGGCGGAATCTGGATCAAAACCCTTGGATTCGATATCGAGTTCATCCGAGCCGGGAAGAAGGTACGAGTGAGAAGCACCAACTCCAGCAGCCGAAGAAGGTGATTCCTCGTCTCTATCCATCCCTGGATGCAATGAACCAAGACTCACTATGTATCCCGATGCCAGGCCATCTGAGCCAACGAAGCAATATGTTTCTCCATTCCATCACTTGCTTGGGATCGAACCCGGAGGGAGAGCAGGGGGTCACCGCTAGTATCAATCCATTCCCGAGGCCCCATCCCCAGATGCAGATATTCGAACCTTTGCTTCTCACCCCTATTTGTTTTGTTTGAGAGGGTCAAGGCCAAAATGAGGGGTAGGAGGCACCAGTGAGGCAGCCCGCTTGTTTCTACCTCCCCAGGTTCCGAACTACCGGTGGCAGGCAAGAGGATACGAACTGGTCACTATCACACCACCTTACCTGGTACACACTGTACCAACCACGGATTAGAATGACAGTAACAAACTACATGGAACTGAAAAGCTACACTACACCGAAAAGATAATGGGCACGGTCCCACATGAGAAAAGAGTGTGCGCTAGCTAGCCCTGGGACTTTTTATGAAGCAGAAGCCACTCAGCCATACCTCCAAGTTGTTGATCGGAATTGGATGTGCCGGGTTTGGTTGGTTGCCCGAAGGGCTATCTGATCCGATCAACTGCGTAAGCCGTAGCGCGCTAGCGCGCGTACTCTTCCTCTATGAGAGAGACTCTATCCAGATCTATGGATCTCCCCAGCATCCAAGCGAGACTCCATCCAAATCTGCAATCTGCCACTCGTTGGGCGACGCCTTCTTTTCTATGAACACCCCACAATGATGAACTTTGCCAGTCTTCGCCTCCCAGGAGAGAACACACGGTCAAGCCAAGCTCTTACCCGCCTGAATGGAATTCATATCTCCTTCGTCAGGTCGAGAAGGGAAAAAGCCCGGGGAACTGGACCGTGACTCTTCTATTACATTACATTACGGAGAAGTCCATTCTGGTCATGTCATGATCGATCCACGTCCTACCATAGTGCCCGGAGAACCAGGCTTGCTTAGCTTACCAAGCTAGCTTACTAAGCGCGGCGCGAAGGGATTTGTCGTTGATTGCACGAGCTAGCCAGAAGGTAGCGTAGCTTGCTTCTATAAGATTCTATAGTGATCCACTGGAATCGGCCTCGGTGAGGCCTCCCTGCGGGATTTGCCACTGTTCAAGCCGCCAGGATGCCCAAGATGCCATCAACCGCTAGTTGGATGTATGCCAGAGTCATAACAGATTAAGCGGAATGAGCGCCCTAAACAAAAGAATTTAGAATTCGCACAGGCAGATAGACAAATGAGGAACCCAGATTATGGACAGAAAAGAGAATGAATCAAAGAAAAGATGAAACTTTACAGAACGCCCGAAGGCAGTCAACTTTCTAGCCCGAAAGCTCTAGCCCCCCTAAAACCAGTCTAGAACGACTTTCTTTATACAAGAAGGAGCAGAATCGTTTCACCAACGGATTCTGACTCCACGATCTGAGGCCAATGAGTGAAGTATCTGTAGAATGAGTGGTAGATGGTGGATGCTTTGAAATCCCCAAAAATCTATTCCTTTTCTTTTGACCGGCCTACCCAGCTGAAAAACTCCAGGGCTAGCTAGCGCACACTTAGGTTCAATGTAGGCTTGTAGTGAGAGGGGCCTATTGAAATGAAACCGCTTGCTGGAGTCAATCGGATCATTCAATGTTTATAAGGAGGTCGACATCAGGTATTGTCCTTCTTCTGGTTTATGTGGATGACATTGCTTTCTCTAGTAATGACTTAGCTTCGATAAATGAGCTTAAGAGAACATTAAGGACCCTGTTTGATATGAAAGATTTAGGGGACTCAAATTTCTGGGGATTTCAGTGATGAGGTCGCAAAGAGGCGCGGAAGCCCAGTGCAAGTATGCAATGGATTTTTTTTTTTCAAGCTGGTCTTTCTGCATGCAAACCGGAACAAGATCTCAAATTAGCCTCAGATGCAGGAGAGCTATTGGATGACCCATCTACAACCAGGAGACTTGTTGGGATGGGAGCCTTATCTACCTGACTAATTATCGCCCCCCAGTTCCGAAAACGCTTGACTAATAGGTCGCCTTTGGCGCCCCTATAATAAAAGAAGTCAGGGGCAAGAACAAGCTTCTTTATAGGTTCCGTGTAGTCAATTCATGCTCGGAAGATTACCTAAGGGGGTTTACTCTGCCCATTGTGCTGTTGGAGATATGAGAGATGAAGAACGTTATTACCGGAAGCAACTGAAGGATTTCAATGATGCCTTCACTACAAGAAATGCCAAGAAACGAGGATCAATCCCCTTGAAGCTGCTGTCCGATCAATATAAGGATGATTTCAGTGAGTTAGGCTTCATGGTATTTCTTCTTTATTTTATTTTTACTTATATCATGCCTTCTCCCCCTGGGAATGGATATTCTTCTGCAATTCCCTTCATAACTCTTGCTCGCTAAATGAATGGACGGCACATCTGCTGGGCAAGTACTGCTGTGGCCCAATTGTATTTAGGGCTCTCTGAATATGCTCTTTAACTTAGAGACAGAAATGCCAACATCAGCCGCAATCAGCACGGCATGAGTTTCAATCTATATGGACCCTTCTGGTTACTGCCCCTTTCCTTTGGGCTTATGAACGTTTTCTCCCATTGGCTCCAGCCCCCAACTCTGGAGAAGGGATATTGAGAGGCGAAAGATATGGTGATGCGAAAGGGCCTCAAAAGAGCACAGGTTGGTATTTCAAGATCATCAACAGTGAAGAAAATTTTGAATGGAGGCGCCATATAGCAAGAATATTTTCGCCGGTGAGCCGTTCTTCCAGGAGGGGGGCGTGGAGTCTATGTATCACAATGGTCATCTGAGTAGAAGATGTTTACAGTACTTGAGAATGGTTACTCCATCACACATCTTCGGAGTTCCTCAGAAGGACATGGGAAGAGGGACTTTTGGAAAGACTTCCATTGATGAAAAGAAAGCAAGCATTACTGTTTATAAACCTCATAGGGTATCAAAGCAATTTGGCTTTGATCAAATTCTCCCTTTTTCATTCAAGGAAAACTGTGATAGTACAGGGCATGCAGGACAATGAAACTTCTACAATCATCTTCAAAGAGTTTGCATATCTATGTCCCAGGCAGCGACAGAGTAGGTAAAAATGATGTTCTGTATGAGAGGTATTTGATAAATGCCCTGAAAGACTTCACTGAAACAGAAGTTGAGGAAATCGCTCGTTACCTTGATTTCAAGGATAAGGCTATGATGGGCCGAGCGAAGGAAAAAGATAAGAACGCTCAGGGAAACAAGAGTGACGAAGAATAAAGTTCTGATTCATAGAAGTCTATTGAGGAAATTCCGCTTGCTCAAGTACAAGCCATGATCAGAGGAAAAAACACTTCTACCCCATCACCTCATTCTCGAAGAATTTCGCTCGGTGAGACACGGACGAAGAAGGTGTCCATGTCTCCAACAATGGAGAAGAGGAAGACAAGAGCCACTTCCATGGCGGAAAGAGCAGCAGCGGAGGCTTCAAAAGCAGAAAAGGCAACCGTACCAAAAAAAAATCTGAGAGATTGGGCCCCAGAAGAAAAGCCACTGCTGCAAAGAGTTTTGAGCACACGAAGGACCCTCAACCTGAGGGGAGAGGCCAAAGAAAAGATGCAGATGTGCAAACACCTGCCAAGAGGAAAGCAAAAACCACTGAATCATCTTTGAGTGGTTTCAAAAGATTAAGGAAACTAGGAGGAATACCCACTACATCAGGCACACCTCAAAAGAGTACAATGAGGTAGAAGTAAGAAACTAAATTACTGAAAAGATGGTAATGTTCAAAGCGTCGGCATCAGTGAGCCTGCACGAAATATTTCTTCGACAGATGGGGAAGGGATTATAGGTGAGGGCCACAGTCAAGTACCCCATGTTGAACAGGGAGAAAATTAGGGTTTACAGGCTGATAGCGCTCATCCTTCTCCATCTGATATACCAAGTGAGTAGGATTTCTCAATCCGACTGTGGTTTTTTTCAGTTCATTTTGTATTTTTCATACTTGTTCATCATTGCATTTATTCAGTACCTCAATCTCACTTGGTTTTGGAATTGGTTACCCGAAGGGAATGTTCAATGTCCTGAGGGGCTCTGTGACCGGGGTTCCTGAGCAGCAAGATGGCCAAGAAAAGGACCAGGGAAAGGGAATTCTTTACGTCTTTGAAAGGCCACCCTTTTACCTGGAAAAATCCGTATACCTAACTCACTCGTTTCAGTCAAAACAAGTCAACCTTAAAGACGTTTTCTATCCTTGTGGTAGAGTTGACTCCCTCCCCAAGAACTAGAACGGAACGGAAGAGAAAGTTACTTGACAAAAGTCGCCTGCTCGAAAGAAGAAGGAAGATATCATTAAGCAATCACCTAGGCCCGCTTTACTTGCTTCCCGAAACGCAAACCGAACATTCTCTTTGATCGACCTCCTGCCCTTGTCGCCTACACGTACGATATGAGTTCTTTCTTCCTATCTCCCGAGTTCTCTCTCTGACGGCATCCGTAACTGACCAAGAACGGAAAGGCATTCTCTACGACCACTGCCCGAGAGTGGGTCTCTTACTTTTTCTTGCCCGAGAGTACTTATGAAACCCGGCACTGAACTAAGGCTTTGATCTACGACCTTCTGAACTGTTCGCATCGCTCTCTTCGGTTCAAGCGGAGGCTATGCTGAAAGTTCAGATCGGCTTCCTAGCGTACGGAATACGGAAATGATTCCAAAGCCCCTCTGTTTTTAGACTAACGGCACCGATTCCTAGTGCTATAACAGAAACTGCCCTTAACGCGAACGCTAAAATGAAAGCCCTCACATAAATCGATACCTGCAACTGCTCCTGCTTATGGTAGTATAAAAAAGGTAGACATGTATCTGCAGCCTCTGCTGCTGGTAGATTGACTGCTTTATATGGACCTGGGGCTGCAACTGATGATAGTGATAGGGAATGCTACTGACGCTCTACTGACGGCACCTACGAAGCGCTAAAGAGAGTTTTGATCTCCACCTACGAAGCGGGACTTTTCTCTCTCTCGTCTCGGCTTCTTCAACTACTCTTTCCGAAAGACCTATATTTAAAGTGCAATCGCCAAAGCCGGCTATTCGGAAAGCAAGGAGGTCTTTCTCTGATCCTCTATCTGCTACCGGCTCTGCTCAAAGCCGGAAGCTCATCTCAAACAAAAGATATAGGTCCGAGCCAAGGAAGACTTAGCGCAACCGCTTAGCGCAAGGAAGATTCTGAAAACACTAGCGAAGAGAAGCACCTCGCTTTACGCAAGAGATTTATTTGACTACAGCGCTTGACGGAAAGGAAGGTTTTCTCTAAGTCTCGCTTAAATAATAGAAAAACTTAGAATCTTTTTAAATTAAAACGAGTGAAAGAGAGTCTCAGACTTAAAGAAGACTGAAAGCCCTCAAACACTTTTCTTTCTACGAGTCCCTCTCAAACTGCGATCTACCGCTTCTTGCCCTATCTCGGTAATGGTCCCGGTACTCGCTCTGTCTTTCTCTCGGTGCTGGCTCTGCAGCTGGACTTCTCTCTTTATCTCGGCGCCTTCCTTCTCGCTACCGGAAAAGCTTTTGCCCTTGTGTTTCTAAGCGGGTGATGCCTCTTCCATGAGTGCTGCTTCCTCCGATGCCTCCGCTCGGTCAACCGTCTCTGGAATTGCTGCCTTTTCCGGTTCTGCTTCCACTCCGCCCGCCATCCAGTGGATCTTCACCTGGCTAGGATTCTGACTCTCGAACGGGGAACGCAACCGAATAGATTTTTGACCCCGGCCTCTCAGTTCGTTTTAGGCCCAAGGGGTCGGCGTATTACCGGATATGGATATGGATTGAGAGTTTCACCTACCTGGTAGATGTGTGCATTTGACCTCTACCCATACCTTTGCTATCTATGCTCAAACCATGATAGCGATTGGATTATGCTATTGGTGCTTCTTTCGGGCAAACTGGTTCAACCAGCCCGGAAAAACCACTTCTGGCTTTGGCTTTGCCTCATACCCGGTCTAACTGAAACTTTTCTTTTATATGCTGGAGGATCCACTCTTTTTGGCTTCGCCCCCGCTTTTTCCGTCCTCACCTCCGCCTATACGGGATCAACTAGATTAGCTGCTATCTATTATTGATGAACAAGGAGAGGCACAAGCACGTCATGCCCGACAGACCCACCTCGCATTGGGGAGATCAATGAACAATGAGACTTACCAAGACCAAGACCACTAGTCCAAAAAACGAAAGACTTCGCTTAGACCGGTAAGGACTAGGGGATAGGCTTCAGACAATGGGGCATGCGAGGAGATATAGATACCAATAGTCGGATGCTTTCAATGCTTCGTATACTGAACTGAATACGCGGTCAATTCGTCAAACAAGTTCAGTGGCCATTTCGCACTAATGAATCAAATAGCACGATCGGAGGTTTAATGCAAGGTATGGATTTAGCTCCGCTCTAGTTACCTTTGCTTCTGCCTCTGGGGAGGGACAGAAACTTCATTTCTTTGAATCCCTCTTCAAAGTCGAGCCCTCCCCCCTCTTTGATGCTCCCTGTTACAACTATAGCTTAAACCCGGGGCGGTTACTTCATCGTGTCAATTGGTGGTTGTCATTATCTTCGGTTGTGCGCGCCTGACAAAATGGGTCTGGGTTAGTGAATGGCGCCACTTGCTTCGAGTCGCCCTCCCTTAACTGATTCTGAAATCCCCGTCTCAAAAATAAATCATTTGAAATTGTATTTTTCTGGCGCCGGTTTGCCATTTATTTCATTAATCACCGACTGTAGGTTGGAACCCCGGAGTATGGTGGCTGAGTCTTCAGAACAATAGATTTTTTCCAAATCTTGACCGACAGAGATTTCTCAAAGCGGGATCCTGCCTTAAGTGAAGTGGAGTTGCAACTCAAGTTCGGCGGATCTTACTTCTGGGTGTTGTACAGTCGTTGTTGTCGACTAGCCAATAGGTGATTCAAGAGTCACCAGATAAACGACTGTTAAGTCCAGTGACGAAGTCGACACAGTCGGTGTCCATCCGACGTCTTCAGGGCGGATCAGCATGGTTGCTGCCTAAGTCTTCGATCCGCCCATTAGCTGATTCATTCGCCCGCCTGATCAAAGTCGAAGTGCGTGGGGTCCATTTGTAAAGAAAGAACATATCTTTCTTGGTCGTCAAATCGCCGAGTCGACTTCTCACCGATTCGCGTTAACGCGATCCAAAGAGTCGATCACAAAGCGGATTCGCTCGCCCATTCGCGTTTGGGTGTGATTCAAAGAGCCGCGGTAACGCGAAGAATAGTGTTGATTCGCGTGGCCTTTGACAGAAGTGTTTTCAAACTTGATAACTTGCTTGTTCTGACTTCCTGGTGATACTCGTATCTTTGCAAAGCGGATAGTTTTTTTAGTACCTATAAGGTGAGATACGGGGCATTCCATGCACCATACTGCTTTGTCATAGGAAATTCAAACATTGGCGACCAGGGGTGGCGAGAGCAAGACAAGAACGCATAAATAGGCCTTGTCCATTGGGCTACCGATCAGTGTTCTAAAAGTTTAGCATGAACAACCAGAAGCCGCAACACAACAATAGAATAGTATCAAAGAAAAGCGATTCCACTCTTTCCTCAAATCCGAACCTGCTGGATCATAAGTACCTGAATATGATAAGCAACCGTAAGAAATCAGTGAGTGAAATAAGACGGATGGAGAGAAAAATAAGAATAACTAGATTCAGCCTTAGTCCATTCTAACATCCAATCTTACCAAGTCTGCAGGTAAGAAAGGCAGATCAACGATCGGGCATGTTCATCCCTTGAAACTGCTTCCATTGGCATGAGTTAGAGTCCTCTCCTGCAGGAACCTGGCACCTTCAGAGCTCTATCTTCGTTGCTTTCAGCTGCATTTTGGTTTGATTTTCTGCAGCGAGTGAAGTGCGTAACTGAGCGGTGGACTTTGATTGATTTTCTTTTTTATCATCAGGTTTTTCTTTAAACTTTTGAAAAGCAAATTCGCCCTTTTTTGTTTTGATAGTCCATTGCGGGTTCTTGTGGGCTGTCTCCTTCTCCATGGGCTTCTTTTGTTCCGCTTTTTTGTGGATTCTTTGATTCGATTTCTTCAATGGCCCGCTCAGTGCTTACGCACTTCGCTTCGCAGCTGTATGCACAAAAATCCAATCATTGTGCATACAGCTGTGGTGGCTCGTTTCGTTTTAAACGACTTTAAACGAAACGCTCTTCAACTTCTATATACTATATACCTATATACGCTGTTCGACTGAACTCGTTTTTTATGGTTCCGTCAGGCTCCGCGTTCATGAAATTCCAACACCAACAACAGAAAGCAAATTCTTCGATCTCCATTTCGGGCGTATGGAATTCGTTCATCTCTAGCACTGAGGATAGAAGGGGAAGGGGAAGAAATCAGGGTTTTTGGCTCGCAATAAAGCTAGGGTCCTGATCGAGCAAGAGTAGTCCTATCTATCCACCTCTCCAAACACAATATCTTGAGTACCTATGATGGTGACCACATCTGCTGGCATGTGATGTTTGGACATAGAATCGAGTCCTTGTAAATGGGCAAAGCCAGGTGCTCTTATTTTACGACGGTAGGGACGATTGCTTCCATTACTGACCAGAAAGACACCAAATTCTCCTTTAGGTGCTTCAACTGCGGTATAGGTAGAAGGAGCTGGTACGGAAAAACCTTCTGTATAAAGTTCGAAATGGTGAATTGAGGTAGAGTAGACCGATGATCCTGTAGTCATTTGGCCGGCTATTGAAAGAAAAAGCTTGCCTTGCATCTGCTTCCCCTATTATATAACCGGTCCCATCTCTCTCCAAACCTAACGTGGTAGTTTCCCATCATAGGGCTTTCTATCTATAGATTAAGCCATTACCAAGGAGCGAAGCCGCTCGACTTCAAAAAGTTCAGAACTCAGTTGACTGCTTCTATAGATAAGGCGGAGTGCCCTTGGCTCAGCATTATAGCAGCACATAGAGCTTCGGCGCTACTACAGCGCTTCGATAACTAGCTTCGCTAACGCGCCTTGTCGTTATGAGCTTCGTTCCGCTTCGCTAACGCTCGGCTAAGTCTTGAACCTTCGCGCTGACCATTCGCTTTCTTAGTAGCAAAAGCGCTTCTCTTTGCCTCTTAAGTATAAGGCCAATAAAGAGAATATTAGTTTTCTTGCTTCCGCTTCCTCCTTATCTGCGCTCATCAAGCCAACTTTGCTCTTTGGAAGGTGAAAGAGCGGTTAAAGCGGACATTTCGAAATGACAGCATTGAAGATATGAAGATATAAATATATATAGGCGGTTACGGTTATCCCGGACTGCGTTCTGGAAAAAGTGGCCTACTTGTTGAAAGGCACTCTTGTCTTTCAACCCCACTATACTATTCATAGTTGTGGGGCACTGTGTACTTACAGCCTCTACGATAAGCAAGTTAATGGGGCCGGTGCGTGGCAAACGGAACGGTTCATCAAGCCATTTTTCGCCCAAACTTACTAAATAGTAATAGGGGTACTTTACAAATAGGGGTAATTTATTCGCACCTGACTGTGATAGCCCTCTCGATACCTTATTGGAGCTTTGTAACTAATGGACGGTTTCCCGTCGCTAGAGTGTTTTCCCAGTGCGCGGGGCCCGAACGAGGAAGGTGTTAGTGGTTTATCATTGGGTCAATAATACTAATCCCTATTGTTGCGCTATTCCTACTCCTAGGGCGGGAAGCAGATAAGAAAACGCGAAGCGTTCTCTTGGTTTCCCAACCTGTTGTTTCTAAAGACTGTCCTCTCTCGGCTGGATGTTGGTCCAGCCTACTACGAGGATCCCGTATCCAGCAACCCAACCTATACAAAGGGCATCAAATCCCCTTTACTAGGTTGGAGCTATGAAGCTTACTTTATTATTAAAAAGGGAAAAGGCTTTTTCATTTTCAGCTGGTGCGCAAGAGCGCACTTCCGTTTTCCCTTTACTATTAGGGGTTCCCGTGGTTCCTATGCCGCCGTGTTTCCCGGTCCTTTTCTTTTAGTGCTTCGACCCAAAGCGATAGCTTCTAGCTAGTTCAGTGGATAAGAGGGCTGCGCTCCAGCTCACTCAAGAATGGGACGGCAGTGGTCCGCCGGCAAGCTCGTTCTGATCTTGGACGCAGTAGATTGGAATCCTGAAGCACTACCACGAACGCTACCGCGCGTCCGCCTGCGGTGCGGTAAGGCACCATCCTGCTGTGCCAGCAGCCAACTCCGGCGTGTCAGCTTAGTTATCCTCATCAAGCCACTTACTTGATGTCTAGCTTCCTAACTGGTAGACGCCCCCTTTTCCCCCCAGATGAATGAAGAAGGAAGACGTAAGTTGATTCCTCCGAAGAGCCGGAAGCGAAAAGCGCTATGCCGGGGCGGGGGGACGGGAAAAGAAAGGGCTCCGAAGAAAGAAATTGGGGTTCCCAACGCTTCTCCACGCTCAACGAAATGCGCCAACCTCGGAATGCTTTACTCCTAACCCCCACAAGGTTCCGAGACGGAGCTTAACCTGAGTCTCGGTTAAGAACGGCGATGATCTACGTTTCACACGGCGCACGATTCCATGGATAGTTTCATTCGACTTCGTGATGGAGGACATAGCTTACGATCATCGGCTTTGATTATGCCACTAGGCATTTGATTAAGACATTGCACAATGATCCGAACACTTTGTCGCATCTCTTCGATACGAATACAGTAACGATCATAGCAATCTCCTCTGGTACCTACTGGTACGTCAGGATCCGATTGGTCATAAACATCGTAAGGTGCTGCTCTTCGCAAATCCCAACATACCCCTGGGCAGGGGCCCGCCCGATTCGACCGACCAATGGGGCGAGCTGATCTGCTTTGATCCAGGAGAAAGCCCAGTCAGCCACCCTTTCGGTGCAGGTCACGTGACCTACAGCTCGGCCTTCGCTTTTTGAGGCTTCCTCTACCCACATCTCTATGTGCCCGCAGCACTTCCATATGGAGAAAGATGGGCTTACCATGTTCCATCAATAGCACCTAACCTATGCCGATTTTGGCGGACCGTGCTCTACCCCGGTGAACTCATGCGGTTCCGACGTGCCCAGAGGCCAGAGGCGAATCCGTTCACGGTCCGTGGGACCAACACCATTCGAAGGTGGGCGGCCCGCCCTAGAACAGTCATGTTTGACTGGGCTTACACACATTCGCTCACTTACGCTGTCCCCCTCAGCTCACCCTAGCCCCAGGTACGTCGTCTCCAAGGCTTCACACCAAGTCTTCACTGACATAATATGCATGCTGGAGTAGGGTCAGGCAGAACCGTTGTTGCCTGATGGGAACTTCCGACCTCTTAACATTACACCACTGAATCCCCAATCCTTTGCTTGCTGTGCAGTGACAGTACCAATATCCACTAATCGTTGTTTCCAGATACGGTTGCCGGTTGACATCTCTTCTAATTCGTCGATACGAGAAGCAAATTGTTGTGTGGAGAAATCAATATCTCGACATAAGCCCAGAGGCAGATCTTGTGCCACTCCACCTGGTCGTATGAAACTGGCATGCATTCTGGCTCCCGAGACTCTTTCATAGAATTCCAACAATTTCTCTCGCTCCTCAAAAGCCCACAGGAACGGAGTTGATGCTCCCACATCCATAGCATGGGTAGTTAAAGCAAGTGAATGGTTTGAAATTCGAGTTATTTCACGGAATAACACTCGTATATATTGAGCTCGTAATGGTACCTCGCAATTCAAAAGTCTCTCTACGGCTGAAGAATAAGCGTGTTCTTGGGCCATCATAGAAACATAGATAGGGTCAACGACGGAACGAACAACGAAACTTTACGACAGCTTTTTCGTACACGTTCACTTGCATCACATACACAAGTGCTCTCTGAACCGTGCAATAAGGTTACCCATAACACGGCTCCCCCACTTGAGTTATCTTAGTCCCAGGCCATGCTATTCAATAAGATTGGAAAAATGGCACCGTAAGGTAACAACTAGTATTGAAAGCTGGTCGCCTTTTGGGAGGAGCGTTCAATAGGAGCCCTACTTCCTTCAGTCGTAAACCCATTTCTCACCGGGCAAGCGCACCTTTGTACTTTGCTTATAGTCAAAGTGGGGGGCTTGTTCGTCTGTGATTTTTCCGGCCCTAGGGGAGTTTACTCGACCCATTCCCCAGTCTCCCGCATTGCTCAAGTAAGTGTGCGACTCCATATGAGGACCTCCTTCTCTTCTGCCCACTCTCCGTTCACACGGTTTTCAAAACACCGGAGGAAGGGTGGGCAGCAGGTACCATGAGCCCTCTGTCCCACACATCTATCCAGAAGCAAGTGTAGTTCACCGGTTCCACCGAATGCTCCTATCTCTCGGCAAAGATCGTGTGAGTGTGCAGTTATGCTTCGGATGCTTCGCCATAGAATAGATAGACACAGTTCCCGTTCTTTTCCGGCGCACTCGCTTTATATCTCCGACACACAAGGAAGGACGCGCTGGGAAGGAAGCAGCCCTAGCCTTTGTCCGGCCGATCATTCCGCTGGCATCTCGCATTCACGCCCCCGTTTGACTGCCGCTCGGGGATGTAGTTGTAGATAGGTTAGTCTTAGTGGGTCGTTGGCTCCACCTGTTATCTCCTTCTATGACATGCTGTTGTCGTCGCCATATTCCATATGTCACTTAGTCATCTCTGCCTCGCTGCGGGTCAGCACCTCCGAAAGAAACGGAGGACTTCATTCAGTGACCCCGCGATCGCCCTCTGAACGATCAAAATAAGGTAAAGCTTGAAGATAAGTTTTGTACTCTATTAATTTCTCATTCTACACTCCTGACTCAACTCTAAATAGAAAGGCGTGGAGTTAGCGCTTTTGACTTACTTTACTTATAGGAGCGCGTTAGCGCCCCCTTATCAGTCAGTGGCGCGTCAGCGCTCAGGAGTTGATTGTTGAAACTTTGGTTTCGTGGGTCAGGTCTGGTGTAGCTTTGAGTCATATTCCGGCTTGTAGTGAGAGGCTCCGGGCTCCCTTTCCTCCCTATGTGCTATGCTCCCCGGCGCAGGCCTACCGCGCTTCGCGCCTGCGGCGTTTTCGCCAGACGGTCTTTGCCAGTAGTGCCATCCTCCCCGCTGGCTGTATGGGCGGGTTGTCCCTCGCTGCTGCGTTCTGTTAGGCTATGGATTACAGGAACAAATGTAGTTGAATGGAAGAGCAGGCGGGTTACACGTTCCACTGTGCCGAGATGTGAGGTGCAGGTGGTGATTATCACCCCGGGGTATGCGCTAGCGCCCTTGACAGGCACTCCAGAACCCGCCAACGCTCGTGAAAACCCGGGTCGGTCGGTCCCCCATTCATCCGACCTCCGGTGTGGATAACGAGGCCACCTTCACAACCCTCTCCCTTCTGTCCCTATGTTGTAATAAGGTAGGGCGGTTCCCTTGAGTTGCTCAACCGCCCCTTAGCCCGGTGCTCATGATGCGTTACGGAACCTCTATCGTGTCGGGGGACCAAGCAGGGCATAGCTAGCGGCATAGGAGCCGACTCGGCATCAGCGGCTTCGTGCCGCACTGGAGTAATCCAATATGTGGTTCCGCACGTTCTACCACTTCTCCGTTCATTTCCAATACTGATCGTGAAACACCATGAGCAGCAGGATGTTGAGGTCCGAAATTCGAAGTGAAATTTTGGATTTGCCTGTTCCTAGTCGTCATGGGAAAGAAAGGCAGAAATAAGAAATATATTATTCCCTGAGAGCTTGTCCAATACCACCAACCAGTACCAGAAATGCATCTCCTTCGCCCGCTATTCCCGGCTCTGTTATGAGAAGAAAGCGGCAGCTCAAACAAATCTCAAGCTTAGTTGCTTTTGCTTCTGATTCTTAGCCAACCAACCACTTGGTACCAAACGCAACCGGTTAACTGTTGCGCTTTCAAAGTAGAAGAGCGGTCTCTTAGCTTAGAAAGAAGTGGTAGTGTAAGAAGCGCGCTATCCTCTTTGTCTTGAAAGAAAGTGAGTAAGCGTAGCGAAGCGTATACGTTAGGTAAGTAAGCGGCGTAATAAGCCGGCCTTTTAGAAAGAAAGTCCCCAATGGAACTAGAAAGAAAAACAAGTCATCGGACTTGTCCCGGAATAGAACATATGATTTCATGAAGTGGCTGGCGTGGCGAGAAAAAGAAGTGGTTGGTCCCATGCACCATGCCTGCTGCCTGCCTGCTCTTGTCATGCGGGCCCCACGCTGAATAACATAGGGGCTGTTTGCCTTTGGAAAAGATGGGGAACACCAGCTCGCTGACCGCGCGTTAGCGCCCCTTATCAGTCAGTAGCGCGTCAGCGCTCAGGAGTTGCTTGTTCTCTCGCGCAGGGCGCTTTGATTATAGTAGTGCTTGTTGGGTTCGTTCCGTGTAGTCATGTTCTTCTCACACTTCAATCAACCTCCTTCGTGCTTCGATCCAATCAATCGATCGATCCAGAGGCTAATCTCTTTATGCTTAGGCCGGTAGCCAAAGAAAGTCCCCCAGCTTTCTCTTGAACAAGGGAAGGCAGCATGTGTTATTAGCTTCAATTGAACAAGCTCCACCTTTTAAAAAGAAAGGTGGTAATGGCCGAAAAGAACCGTATTGGAACGCTTCAACTTGGCCACTGAATATGAAGGCTAAGGAGAGATCAAATAACTTAGTCCAAGCTTTCACTTCGCTGTATGCCATGGTTGAAGTTTCTTAGGCTCCATAGACGGAACTTCTTTGGTTAGAACTTTAGGAGGGGATAGATACCCGTACCATACACCAAGGGGTTGAATGCCTAACAAAAACGGCCGCAAAAGAAAGGGGGGCGAACGAAAGAGATGTGTAAGAAAAGATGAGAAAAGACTGAGCGGCCGGGAGAAGATTCTTCTATTCTTCTGGTTTGAGGTTCGAGAATCTATGA
>JBBNAE010000015.1:140000-162508 GCA_039657345.1 Stephania japonica | reverse complement strand
TACGTACTCAAATCTCTGCTTTCTTTTCTCCTTAAGTAAAGAAGCGCTTTCAATTCTCGTTGCTGTTAATGAGTAAAAGGATGGCTGTCAGCCTCCGAAGACCTAAGTGGTGTAGTTGCTCTCTCTCACAGTCATGAGTCAGTCTATCTTTAGCTTCTATTTAGGAGCTGCTAACCTCACTTTGTTCGGGAAAGGCTTCGTAGGAATTCGGCCATCTTCCTCGGTTGTTGGTTCACCTCATGAGTAAAACTATCAAGCTTTCCCGCCTATTGACAGAAGGAGAACTGCACTTTGTGAGATAGCGATCTCATTATCCTTAGGTCTCTCTTTCGTCGTCAGCTGACAGACGAGAAGGGGAAGGACTACAACTAGCCAGCTGTAACGACTGGGAACTGCTCTTACTGACCACCGGCGAGATGAACTTCAACATTCCCCTCTCTCTATGTATTTCTAGATATCGGTAATTCGATATGCGCTTTACCACATATGAAAGTCAGGTTTGACGGTAGGGTGGGGAGTCATTATTACCACTTGTGCTGTATCCATAGAGGATAAAATGCCTCACTAGCTTTTGACCATAGGCATAGGTGGGAGTGATTCGTCAGGGTAGTCTCGTCTATACGGTTCTATGGGTGGACTCAAGGGGGGGGGGTGCCATCTATACAAGAAGAAGTGCCATCTACACGAGAAGAAGAGGAAGCAAAGCTCGGCTCGTTATCGAGGAAGCGACTGCATCTTAAGTAGGTAGAAGTCAAAGCACGACCCAAGCCCGTGAGGTGAGGTCGCGTGTCAAAGCAGCACAAATAGGAACTACATCCAGTACCGGGGGACCAATGAGCAATATGCCCCCAGGTGTCTTTCTTGTGGACCAGGACTTGAGAAGGAGTCGTCTCTTTTTGATAAGAAAACTAGCGAAGACGAAAGAGATAGTTATCCGATCGAGTAACGTATGGTACTGCCGAGCCATGTTCTTCACCACTCGTATAGTGGCCATGTGTTCTTCACTTGTATAATATGCGTACCCAAATCAAGTCAAGGGCTGAGCGCCTTTGATATATCATTTATCTAGTGATCGAGAAATGCAACTCGATCAGGGTCGAGCCACTTATTGTAATGCTTCTTTACTCACAGCTACAAGACTTTATTGGTCCGGTTCTTTTCCCTTCTGCCTTAACTTAAAACTAAAATAGTTCGTACGTATCTTTTTCTTTTGCCTTTTGTGCTGTAGGGTCTTTAGACACTTGAGTTGCTGCACCCTGCGGGTTGGTATGATATATACTCTCGCTGATTACTCATACTTGATTGCTTGATATATCCATGCCAGTAGGGAGGGAAAATACTTAATTGGCTTCGAGCTGCCCTTCTCTTTTAGAATCTGGAATTCCGGCGGGGCATATTTCTTGATATTTTTCAAAGAAAGCCCTATTTTTTTTTTAGCTGTTAGCGCAGGTGTAGCCCATCTCATGATAAATGGAGAGAACCATTTGATATGAGTAACAATTAGTTTCCTTTTCACCGGACGTGTGGCATTAAGAGCCCCTTGGGATCCCTTCCCCGTCAAGAGAAGAGATCCACTCATGCATAGCTTCGACTAAGAATAATAATACAAGCAAGGGAGTCTTCTTCTTCGGAGTCGCCCTAGGTTTCGATCGACCATCGCAGAGACCCCTCTTGCTGAAGTACTGGTTCCCTTCACTAAAAGAAAGAACTCGTTGAGACTTGGTCCATTCTTGGGAGAACCCTGTCTCATCCCTCTCTCTCACCTCAAGGTATGCTCTTCTGGGGCCCCGGTGGTGGTGGAGGTAGATACGGACCCCTGTAGAACAGGATATCATCATTCTTGTTCTTCGCCTGCACTGTCAAGAATGCCCCAAACAAAAGAAAAGGGTCTTCGATGTCCTTCTGCATGCTAAATGTTGGGATAGGACGTTTCGTGTCGCAGAAGTATGCTTCTCGGACTCGAGCCAATTCTTTTTCTCAAGTTATCAGATGAGGCATCTTCTACCACTATACTAATTACATGTGACTGCACATTGTCTTCATACGTGCCATTTTCAAAAAACGATGACCCCTCAGATTCTGAGCTTATCATGTCCAAATGAGTAGGCTGGTACCCCAATATGGTAAAGCGTGTAATCCCTTTTCAGTGGTGAACCAGGTGGATTCCATGACTTTCCTCGTGACTGATTCTAGTGGTGCCAAGATTCCTTCGCTCTTTCCCAAGCACGCATGGGTTGGAGAAGTCGTACCCCATTTCCGACATAATTCTTCTTACTTCTGTCTTGAAGTTATGGAATTCCGGCTTCCGCTTGACACGGTGAGGGCGCCGCATGTTGGGCGCAACAAGCGTCCAGATACACAAAAGTGACAGCTCCTTGTGACAATAATGTACTGTCTGGCATACTTTGCGCAACCATGTTCACCGTCTATCTATTGGCCCTGTTGTTGGCAAGAGGGTTTGGTACGTCGTTAAATCGGCGACTTTCACTTTCCCATTTCCGCTCAACTCGTGTACCTATCTATTCCTCTTCCTCGAGCCGAGTAAGGTCTTTCAGAGCCTAGGCTAGTCCTCTCCTCTATCGGTGTTGTTCCTTCTCTTTCCTGTTCGTCTGAGATCCCGCTCGTTCCCGTCCTTCGCTTCAGGGCCTGTCCCTCGAGTACTCCATATCCGCGGCACTTCACTGCCTTCCCGCTACCAGGAAGACCCTCTCTCTCCTCTCCTTACTAAGCTTTTGGCACTAAGGAAAGAGGACCCACAGCCGATTCTTACCCTATTCCTAAGGCTATAGCTCCATCCCCGACTACTGAATTACCTGATGAGATAGGCTTGAACAGCGGAAATCCCCGATTGAAGCTGAATCTCCTCTCCTGGGCCTAGCCCTCTTTCTTGAAGAACCTAGCCGGGAATGAACTTCCTTTTCATAGCTCGGAATGAATTTCCGTATCATCTTTCCGGAAGTGCGAGATTCACTATCCTTTCTTCCGTTAAGGAAGATGCCTTCATCAATCCGGCAAGAAAAGGTAGTTGTTCGCTTCCTTTCTTCAAAGCAGGAAATATGCGCTAAAGGTAGATATTAGATATTCGTTTCGGGGGTAATATTTTGAAATAGATTCTATTTCTTTTCCTAGGTGACCAACCACTCCCTGCACTTGTTCCTTCTTCTCTTCTTCTACTCACGGATGGCTTCTACCGGCTAGCTTCTTTCAAGGCAAGGGGAGCTCATCTATTCATTTCTCTTACGAGCTTATGCTGATGTTCTTTTGATCCCAGGAAGTTCTTCGCTCGTAGGCTACTCCCCCGTTCTAAGCTTAGATCAATACCTACTCGGTACTGGTTCCATCAATTAAATTTCCTCGGCCCTGAGCAATCTAAACTTTTTTAGATCAAGAAAACAAGCCTGAAGGTGCTAAAATAACCCTTGGGTAAGGATGTTTTGGTACACGTCAAGAATATACGGCCGAGGTTTAATAAAGAAAATTCAGTGATCAAGCCTTCTTCAAACCTCGCCTTTACAGTCGAGTGGCTACGCTCCTTAGTGTTAGTTCTACCCTTTCGGGCTCTCCCAATCGTAAAGTACCTAACCTAAGCACACAGGGTGAGACAACTAATACGTTAACCACTCAGGACAGAGATTTGATTAAAGGCTATAAATTTCTTATTTTCCCTTAGTCTGTTTGCCTGCGAACCTTCTTGGCTTGATAGTTCAAGTAGTAATGGCGATCTCCTGTCTGTGGTAGTCAAGCATGTCTGTGGCTAGAGGAGAAAGGCAGTAAATCTTAGTGCCCTGTAAGCGGTAGTTGAAGTCAGGCTTTCTGAATCTCCTAGTCGGCTAGTAGACGGAGGGGAGAGGGTTCCGAAGGAAGTGAAAACGAAGGCAAAAGTAATTTTCTTTGGACGAAATACTGGTAGCAAGTCTTCTCAAGACTACTTTCTTTGTTATAAAAGTTACACGACTAAGATCCTCTTTCTCGTATTGTCTTCCCACACCACCGGATATGAACCCAACAAGACCATCAATAGCGTCTGCGAGAACTCTCTAACGGTGGGTAGGCAAACAACTGAATCAATTCATCCACACAGCCAAAACAGCCTATTCTCTAGGAGCTTGCATTCCATGATAAGCACATCATTTCTTAACTTACTTAAGATCTGCCCCATTCCTTTTCTTTCCCCTAGTCATTGGTCCTACCTTTTTTATCTTTTGCATTCTGTTTAGTAATTCTTTATGTAAAAAGGGTTTCTCTCTTATGTGAATGTGGTTCCAAAGGGAAGGTGAAGACTAGTAGCCCTTCCAGAGGACGAGCCGAGAAGAGAGAGAGTCTACGGGCATAGGGAATGGTGTAGTGGGAAAAGAAGACAGAGAAAAGACTGTGACTCTCCATATTGGACTGTACTCTGATTGGCCGATCGGTACTGTAGAACGGTCCCTAATAAGGCACATAAGTCGTGAAAGTATTCCCTCATTCGGCGAGGGAGGTTTGGGCGAACTCCACTATGGTTGACGGATAGATTCAGGCCAGCCCTGAAAAAAGAAAAAAGATCTAGGGGAGTCCAACTGAAACCACGGGTAAAAGGAGCTCGCCTGGGAATAGATTCTCCTTTTTATGCAATTGAATCACTGGAAACTAGCATTCAAACTGGGGTTAGATCAATGGCTAGTAAACCTGCTATACCTGTTGGACTGGATAGATCTTTTCGCTTGCCCAACGCTTTCGACTTTGCTTGTCCTATAGCTCGATAGCTTGAAAAATAAAAAAGATTATTCACTTGACTCCTATAATTATCTAAATTGATGGAACTCCCACTTGAAGTAAGCGAACTCTAGATGTATTTGATCTGTCCTGCGGAAAGTAATTCATAATCGAAAAAGCTTTCACATTTGAGGTTTCGGGAGCCATAGAGGGTTCCAAACCATGTTCTCCAGTGCAGTTTTCATCTCGAGGTAGCATCGGACCCGAGACGGCAATCCTGGATAGAGGCCATGGTTCACCATCCTAGCCTCGCAGGCAGAGATTTGAGTGATGCTGGTATACTGGACGCTGCATCATGTTGAGTGGCGAGCTTGCTGTCACTCCCGATCCTGATCAGAGTGTGTGGCGGAACCTGTTTGCCCGCTGGAGTACTGAGACGCACACCTTCACGTTTGGGAGATAGGCATCATCATGGATCTAATTCTGGATGAATACACGGGAAGCCCAGAGACCTCATTTGGTATTGTGCGGCTTCCACTGCAATTGAAGGCACTCAGGGTGAGCAGCAAGCCGTTGGTTGAACCAATAGGTGGCTCTGGCAGAAGGTACCACCAGACACTCCAATCCCAGCAGAAGACATGTTAGTAGGGCGAATCACGTCTTTGACGTAGGCGAAGGCCATTGCCTCTGATAAGCTGAATGTCCTGTACGACTACTTTGTTCGTGGCGTCCGCTAATAGAATAACGCGATCCCTATCTATAGTAGTTCTGTCATCTTTTCTTTCTGATTCTCTTTTAGTTCTTGAGTGAAGGAAAGAAGGTCATCGGTCTTTTCGGTTAGCGAATCTATCCTTTGCTTCCGATTAATGAATGTGCAATTCCCACTCACTTTTCAATAGATGCCCTGTCGTCTCTTTATCGACTCCCCTGCTCTTTGTTACGTTGATATTCTCTGTACGAGAACTTTGCGCTTTGACTGTGCGGAATAAGATGTGTACTTTTGGGCATATAGCCTTTCATTTCTTCCCGTTCGCCTCAATCTGGTATTCTAGTTAGTGCTTGAATAGCCCGTTACTAGTGATCTCGGTACTAAAGTAAGCGAGTGCTACCCTTGTCATATCCGCGGTGGATATTCTTGTTGCAATAGACGGTACAGATAATCTGCTAGTGTAGAATCCGCTTTGAAAGAATAGGCTATCCGCCTCTTTGAGAGGGCAGTATCCGATTTCTAACTACGAGTAGAGCTACACTCAGAAGGATGTAATCGTTGTTCTTTGTTTAGCTAACTGTTCAATCATCCTCTGGATCGAATGCCATCTTTGTTGTTACAGTTACATATTCGAAAATTGTTCAATCAGAGGCTCTTATCCTAACCACTTTTCTTGGTCTTAGAAAGTACCGGTTGTAATCACAATTGAATAATCGAAGTTAGATTCAATTAAGATAATAGCCGATTAGATGCGTAAGAGAGCGGACGAAATGATATCGAGATAAGAGAAGCTGAGGATGAGTTCACTGCTGCTGATCCCTTTTGTCCATTTTGAAATCCAGCTTCGTGACCCAGCATAGTCGTCTGCCGTGGGAACAGGAAAATCTGAAATGTACTTTTTGTTGAAGTCTTTCCCCCTTAAGGAGTGCCTCACATGTCTTGGAAGAATCTTTCTTTGTATCTGAAGTTGGCGGCCCAGTGAGGAAAGGACCTAGAAAAAACAGAGAAGAGGGGACCTCTTCGGAGAAGCGAAGCTCTGAGAAAGTATACTTGATGACTTCCTTATAAATAGCAAATAATTTGCCTGTCTTCAGTTAGAATTGAACCAGGCGTCTCCCCTTAAAAACTATGGGATGTGTTGGAGATTCGTATGTGATGCCCGACCTGCAAATACTTCTTTGGAACGTGCTACGAGAATTCACAATCCATCTCTCTAAGGCAATCTTTAAGGCGGAGAAAGAGGAGTTTAGCTAGCTTGACCAGGAGTCAAGTTCTCCCTGGCTTAAACTTTCTTTTTAGTGGAGATCCTCAAGGCTAGAGCCACTGCACAACCCAAACAGTTCATTTTTTTGAGAGGCTAGGCGCCTATAACTAAGGAAGTCGTAAACCGAGCCCTTTAAAGCGCTGGCTTAATCGAGTCTAGGTGAAATCCCTATTTGCCTCCAAGTAAAGTTCTCTACTCAAATCCTTACGCCGGAAATCCAATTGTTTGAGCACAATTCCCTTTTGCGCCTGAATCTTCCTATTCTGGAATTCACCAATACCTCTTTCTCTAGTCTCTATCTTCTCTTTTCCTTGGTGTATTACCGGTGGAGAGTTAGTTCTCTTTAGCCCTCAAAGAAGCAAGCTTGGCTAGTGATTTATGAATCCCCTAAGTCTTCAAAGAAGTGCTGCAAAGGAATGCTTTAGCCGCCCTAACCTTTTCTTTTGTTCCTATAGCCTTTGACCTAGCTTTCCCTTTCTTTCTTATACCGTGAACCCTAACTTACTTCCTAAAGTAAGAGCACTAAGAAGGAGAGGTAGCGGAACGTGAACTTACCCGCGCACGAGATCGTGCACTCGCGCTTTCCAGCTCTATTGTGCATAACCAATGTGTTCTTGTTCCCGAGTCAGAAAGCTCAGTTCAACTCGTCATATATAGGGTAAGTAGTTTTAGGGGCGGTACTCAGGAGCACGCTTTCAATAATTCCCTCTTTCTTGCAGCTTTGACTACTGAACTTGGCGAACAGAGGACAGGGCCTTTAAGCCGCATAGAGAACTCTTTGTTCCGTCTTTCAGGTTTTAGGGCGTAGGGAGTAGGCGAGTCAGTCTATAGAGCGAGTTAAAAAAAGTCGGAAACACGTTCAGCTCAAGTGCGTTCTTTAGAGGCGCTAAGCTCTTGTCGCTAGTTCAGTTACTTGAGGAAGAAAGTATTCTTGGCCTCTCGTCGTAGAAAGTGTTTTCTTGCTGTCCGGTAGTCGTAGTCCAATTCTTCTTTCTCGGGCTTTTTTTTAAGATTTGAATCTGAAGGCTCGATGTACTTGAGGAGTTATCTCCAAGAGAGATGTTTCTGTTCCCTTATCCGCGATTCCGGTTCTCGATCGAAGGCCGGGCTAAAAATCGTTTGTTTTTTAGTACACACAGACTCGCAACAAAAGTGCTGGTAGCCGAACTGAGACAACAAGCGGATTAGAAGAGATATAGTTTCCTTGTTCTTGTTACGGTAACTAGGAAGGTACGCTCTAAAGGGAAATTCTAAAAGCGGATGCACCAATGATAAGAGCTAGGCCAATGCCCATGATAAAGACAAGGGACAAATGCCAAGAAGGATAGGCTAAAATGAAAACCAAGCGACAGGATGCCACTAAACAAACAAGAAGCTGGGTTAACATCAGTCTTGCTCCTCCATAGAAGTTCTTGGAATGCCTCTTTCTCACAAAAAAGAAGAGGCCTACGAGAGGAGACTTATTCATAGAGAAGAGAGGCCTACTATTTCTGCCGAGCCCTACTTCACTTCCTTATGGTACCTTGCCTACTGTGCTTTGAATAATGCCTGCATTCCAGGGCGTAAAAAGAAAGCTTATTAGAAGCATTGAGATCGACCTCTAGTACCTGACTTATCATATGGCTTTAACAGGTTTTCTTACTAAAGACAATAGACATACAGAACGACAAACAAAAGGAATAATGGACAGACTGAGAGCTAGACTACCAGAAATGGGGACTAAGCAAACCTATTTTGAATTTAAAAATAAAAGAAGGAATTGGTAATCAGCGCATATGAGACTTCTTGCTCCTTCTTGCTTAACGTAAGGTTTGCTGCTACCTTCCCTTCCCTTAAATGTTTCAGACAGTCATGCCAGCTTTCCTCTTAATGCTTCCACTGAGACCTCAAATTGTACTTCGAGCCATCTCTGCTTTGCCCGCTACTAGACCCGTCCCTATTCTCTTGAGAAACAAATAAACCCTATTTTTTATTATTTGAAATAAACTCATTCTGCTTATCAGAACCAGCTTCCTATAACAAGACTCCAACCCCTTCGTTTTGCACCACCACATCGGAATGCTTATCTCCCTTCCTTTTATTATTAAAGTAGAAACATCTTCTTGCATATCAGATAGTCCATTTAGCCGAAGAAGCTCCTCCAACCAAATTCCATCAAGTTGAACTTCCTGACGACGCCTCCTCTTTTCTTTTTGCAAACTATATTCGGAAGATAGAGAGTTATTGTGGCCAGAATTCAACTATTGAAATGTAAAGGATTGAACTTAGTGAATGACCATGACTCATTACGTTCTGATATAAAAGGACAGTACTCAACACCTTTTGTATCTTTCAAGGAAGGAAAGTGGCTTGATATTGGTTCAAATCCAATTCGTGAGAAGAGTCGAAAAATCTCGGCAGCAGAGTTCATACGTGAAGTTTCATTGTTGAATGAAGGTGAGTTCCAAGGGCTTCTTTGATCAGGAAATGCACGCACTTCTTTTGTTGTCACGTTAAGGTCCCCTTCCCCCTGAGTTCAAGATGTCCCTTTCCGCTTCTCTTTCAGTAACTTTCAAAATTTCATTTCTGCTCCTCTCCCGTAGGTCAAGGGAACTTGAAGTACCCTACTACTAGGTCCGAAAAGACTAGCAAACATGCTACCGTTAACCATGCTACCAGGGCTTCCAGCTACCACAGAGAAAGTCAAGCCGGCTCTTCCTGCTCTCGTATCCGAGGAAAGCGAACTTCATTTACCTAAGCGGTCCCTAGTCTTTTCTTGGTGTGATCGTATCCGCGTACGAATCCTAATAATGGGAGTGATGGCATAGAAGGAGCTGCAATTGAATCAAAGAAGAAGTTGTTGTGCTAGAATCCACTATTACTGAGAATAGGCTGCTATAGAATAGAATCCAGCTCGGTCCTTTCTTCCTAGATGCCTTTCATAGCTATCCGATGATCCTGTAACTACCGCTGCCGAAGGGCTTTCCCAAGTTGACCCTCTGATCAATGTTTTCGCTTGAATGCGTTTTTCCAGATCTACTTCCTGAGCCATTTCCAAACACCGACAAGGAGGAAGCGTAGCGGGAAGGTATGCGTGAAGATACCCGGTTACCCTGTCGCTTTTATGGCTGACAGGAGCAGGTGAAGAGGAAAGAGAGAAAGAGGTTGCTAGGAAGGGAGGACACGGATGCCCAGAATCGGACAAAGAATGGGAGGAGATTCCTTTTTACAGAAGGGAGCAGTAAGCAATACTTTTTCCGTCTCAACGGCGGACTTGCGCATATTCTAAGGAATAGGGAAAAACAGAATACTCACTTGCACCAACAAAGCGGGATCTGTTGCGCAGCCTGTCGCCCCTTTTCCGCCTAGGTCTCTCTTCCTCAGAGATTGAATACGCGAAAGCAGAAGTTCCAATCATTTCTCATTCACTTCAAGCCAAGTGCGAAGATTGAGTAGATATAAAAGCAAGGTTAGTGGCAAGAGGATTCACACAAACCAAAAGGGAATATATTATGACGTGTAACTCTAAGAGGAGGTCGGCGTGAAGAAAGACCTTCTTTTTCTTTCTCGACTTGCAGAGCATAGAATGTCGTATCCCAACATTTCCACAATAGGACCTTTCCTAGCCTTCTTCTTTCATCAGCTGTGAAAAGAAGCTTTTTTGTTCACGAATCTTCTGTTCAAGCTTAAGACGAGAACAAGCAGGAGGGTAGCTGGAGAAAAAAGAAATGGGGAGTAAATGTAGTTCGCTTTCCCGTCGCTCAATTTCCACTATTGTTCTGACATCGGAAGATTTTCTATAAGATCAGTTCTCCGTCGCGGCTTTTGGTAAACACCCTCAACTCACTATTATTACTATACGAGATTCATTCTTTCTATTACTATGCCGCGAAGGTAATGGTCTCCAACCAAAGAGACTATTCATCCTTGGATTACACTTTCCTTCACTAAAATCGGCCTCCAAAGCAAGATATCGATATATGATGAAGACTCCAGTCGTCGGATTCTGTAAATCGAACCTAGGTTTCGGGGAGCCGGGCAGAAGGAAAAAGATGCTGTCTAGCTACCAAGCGGATCATAGTGACCGCAGCATCACGTGCGAGCTAAAAAGATCGTTTGCTCAAATCGCCAAAAGCAAATGAACCACTACACTGGAGCGAAAAAGAGGGCTTTTCCTCCTTTTTCATCTCAAGCTCCCGCATCAACCGCTTCAATCATTTAGGAGTAAACGCCTCCAGATATAGGCTGGTGGGATCGACCCGGCTGAGGAGAAATGGCTATTACTGATGTTTAATCACAAGTCTTTTCTCAAGTTGGTTAAGCTATAAACAAGGAAAAGAAGAAGAAGAAGAAGCTGTGATGTTTGCAAGAGGAGGAGTTGTTACGGATTCGGATAATAGGCTCCTCGCACTTGCCTTATAGTAGAAATTATTCAAGAACGGATTCTTAAACATGTTGTTGATTTGATTAAAGATCCGTTGACTGATTTCAATAGCCAAGTCAAGCTTTCCAGCAGGCGAGACAGATGCCGATTCTACCTCTGCCAACTCACTCCTTATAGCAGGGTTTTCTGGCAGCTCGATTGGACCCCCAAGCCTGTCAAGAAGTCAATCGAGGATCCGGAAGTCAGGGTACGGTTTCATCATCCTCAAGCACCTCACTCGCCAGAAGGGTCCAGTCCCTCGAGCCGCTTAGCCCAAGGATAGAGACAGGGACTAATGCTTTGGTCAAGGTACTAGATTATGACCCGAGAAGCCAGCGAACTACCTTTGACGTAACTCACTTTAGAGAGAAGGCCGCTGTCAAGCAGAATCAATCCTACTTTCGCTTAAACAAACTCTTTACTGCTAAGCTGATCACAACTTCACATTCAACAACAGCAAAAAGACGACTCTAGCCCGCTCTTTGAACGCTTTGAACATTCTCCTTTCTCGGGTTCCTAGCCCAAAGATTCTAGGGGTTCGAGAGAGAATTCTTACTATAATAGAAGGAAGGGAAGTAATCAATCAGTAGAATGCTGCTCCATATCGGTTGTTCACATTCAAGCATGACAGAGTCGGCAAGGGGAATCCAAGAGAAAGGTTTGAATCAGAACACGGGAGACTACTCATTACGTTAACTCTGGATCTACTAGTCATCGCCTTTGGCCTAAGGAAAAGCGATTCAAACGACCTGGAGTAGAAGCATATTCCTGATTCAGTAAAGTAAAGAAGCCTTGATCTAAGACATTTTCTGACGCATTCTTGCTAAAAAAAAAAAAAAGGATTGGATTCTTCCTTTTATCCGGACTGACTCACAATCGTGATTTTTTACTGTATTATGATACCGGGGAAATCACACAACATTTGTAGAGTTAGGCCTTTTTATTCTGTTGTGCGCTGTGGTAGAGATGCTTTCCTAATCTTGTATTCGGCGCATTTTCTTGTCTAAGATAGAAAGTTTTCCCTCATCACCTGTCCCATTTGAAAGTTCTTTCAATAGTAAAAGATAAGAAGAGGTTTAGGAAGTTTATTCAAGCAAGAAAGAGTCGATGATAATTGAGCTTACGATAGAGGCTATGATTCCCATCGAGAAAGAAAAGTTTGCGGCTACCATACTGACTTTTTCGCTCACCAGTACCTACTAGAGTCTTTCCTCAGAGAACTAGCTTTCTTCCTCCAACAACGGGGCTAATGCCGACTCCTAAGACTCTTATGCTTATGCTCTACTCTGATCTTTCCTAACTTCTTGAGCCGAATGTGGTGTTTCGTTCGTTCTATTCTATGGGTGTGCCATTTAACAAAGAAAGACGGACTCTCCTGCTTGAACGGGATAGCTATTGGCCGAAGTCATTGAGAAAAGATAGGCTTTTTCCTTGTTCACTCTCCGTTCTTTCTGAAACAGAATAGAATGCCCCTACTAAAGCACCAACTGCAGGTACTTATTCCCCCAAGAGCGGAAATAGCTTCGGTTATCTTCAACACAGAATCTCTGGTCACCGACCCACCTGGGGATAAGAAAGAATGGAAAGAAGCAAAACCGCACCAATCACAGCTTCTTCACCAAGACGCGTGAACAGCGCCTCTACGCCTTTCGCTCATTAAATCTCAAAGAGAATGAAAGCGGTTGTGAACTCCTTCTCTGATTCCGCTAACACAGGGAATTTCTCTTCTAATAGCTTTTCAATGGCTGGTCGATCCTCTGCAAAGAAAGATCAAGAGTGGAGATGTGAGAAAAAGAGAGAGAATTCTGAGATCGGCCTAAGACGAATTCTTTGTGGAACTCTTTGCTCCTACTATTTCTTTTATTAGTGAAAGCGGAATCAAAACTGTGCTTCAATCCCTACTTCCACCGAATCTCGTGCAGCAGGAACCATCCGACTTCTTTTTTCATAGTGCACATTTGAAAGAGTGCCAATTGATGCAGAGAAGGAGCTTTGCATGCTTTTCTTGTTCAAGAATCGGGATAGATCCCCTTGACCCCAGCCTCATCTGAGGGGGAAGGAGGTTCTTTAGTCAAAGAAGATGACATAGAATGAAAGCTGGGAGGGAGGTGACGATTCATTGAATAAGTAGTTCAGATAGCCACACAGACAGAACAGAATCGCTTGTGAAAGAAAAGATTAAGGTGATCTTATACCTATATATTTCATATAAAAACCCCGACTGGTACCGCTCGTGCGGTATAGTATTCGTAGATAGGACTTTAACAACACCAATAGCAGGAACGAAAGACGCAACTACTAAAAAAGGGGACCTATAACCCGCTTTCCATGCAACCTATTCTCGCCTTAGGAGTTCTTCTATGGACCCCCACACGAATCAAGGAGCCACACGTCAGATTCGAACTGGACATAGGTGAATCGGATCAACACCTATCTTCCATCAAGAGGAGTGGCTTTGGTAACGCAGTTCAGGTAACAATGAAAACGAAAGCCCCCTACATCTGCGGGTCGTTAAACCATACCAGCTACAAACTGAAAACGATACAAAAGAAAGAAGTTGGCCCTGCTTTGCAAATGAAACCGAAAATTCCCCCGTCCATTTACTACCGCTTTTCCATTGGTGTAAAGAATTTCGATAGTAGTTCCATGAACAATCCTTTGCGGGATTGGATTCGTTTTATAGTGGAAATGCCATAAAGCGCGAACCAAGATCCATGATACGAAAACCAAAATCTGAATGAGGAAGAAACTGGTGGCTGCCACTGCCTCACACTTAAATGCCGCCAGCTCTGCCTTCCTACTTAAGGCATCCGCGACCTGGTTGGTCCGTCCAAGCTTATACTCTAGCACCATATCAATCAAACTTGGCAAGTTTGTCTTGCTTGCCATCGTGCCCGTTTTGGCGTTCGTTGGGTCAGGAAGTCACTCGTCGCCACATTATCCGTCTTGACCACGAATCGTGACCCGCCTCCACGTTCTCAAGCAGTGCACTATTGCTGTCATCTCCTTCTCTTGGCTCTAAAAGTAAAGGCCTCTCGGTCTCATTGAGCTTTCGGCTCTCATATGCTACTGGGTTACCTTCTTGTACTTGCACACCGCGGCATAGTCGACGCATCCGTGTGTACTTTCAAATGGCTTAGTGTGATCTGGCAACTGCAATACGGGGTCATCAATCATTGCCTGCTTTAGGTCCTCAAAAGCTCTTTGACACTCCCCCAACAAACATAAGGCCAGTGCAGTGCCATGATCGGTCCGTCCGTCCTTCTTTAGTTTAGGAGATTTGTGAGTTGAGCAGCTTCTCTTCGAGTAACCTACGATGAATCTTCGGTAGGTAATAGTTCAAGAGCCCTAAAAAGCTCACTCACCTTGATCGCTTAGAGCCCCTCGATGGCTCTGATGCCCATCCTCATGCCCTAGGAATAGGGTCTCCGTCTGTCCAAAGGAGCATTTCTCTTTCTTTACATAGAGGGCTAAACGCGCCTTAATACCTTAAGCTCCGGAGATGGCTAACGTGGTCGTTTAACGAATGGCTATAGCCCACGATCAAAGTATACCACCAGTCGTCTAAGTACGGGTTGAATAGCTCATTGTTGAGGGTGCAGAACGTGGCAGGAGCATTGGTGAGTCAAAATCTAAAGGCATAACCAAATCAAACGCACCGTACCTTGCTTGTCACACGGGTCGTCTTTGGCTCGTCTCCTTCCGCGATACGCACCTGGTAGTAGCCCAACCGTAGATCCTACTTCGATAAGTATCTAGCGTTCGGTCGAAGAAGTCTGCAATCAAAGTGGATACTTGTTCTTGATGGTTGGGTTACCTTGTTGAGCGCCTGATAATCAATGCACAAGGCTCCCGCTTCTTCTGGAAGAAAACAGGGGCTCCCCAACCTTTTCCCCAGCAATAAAGGGAAAAACAGCCTTGGAGGCTGGAATCTAAATTTCAATAGGCCTCAATGAGTTCCTGAAATTCTTTCCTGAGCTCAATCAATCCCCTTAACTATAACTAATGGGTGCTAGTTGGGGGTCCATCTGCTAAACCTAGCCCCAGTCTATATAGTTGGGGGTTTGGCTCCAGGCTCCAACTCGATCTTGTGGTAGACTGCCCTCCTAGGGGGCACTCGGCAACTCACTCGTGGGGCATGATATTCCATAATTTCTCAAGTACTTGCTGCACTTCCTGAGAAAGAAGTCGTCTTGGTATTGGATCCGCTCTTCTGTTAGCATGAACATGAATTAGATTCTATTCGTCTTCTTTATTCTTAAGAGAACCCCCCACCCGAACCATTCTTAAGACCACCAAGCCCTCTCGAATTAGTTCTACGATAGAAGCTTTCAACGTACACCCGGGGACAAATCTTTCACTCACTGAGAAGTGAAAACCGGTGACTATATCGTCCTGAAGACGGATGCGACGGGAAGAAGTGGCATTTGGAAGTGTTGCTGACTTAACATTTAGGTTTCGGCATAACAAAGCTTGCACTGTCTTTTCGCACTTAGGCGCACAGCGTGCCGTTGGTAATGATTCTACTACGGTGCCACAAATTTGCAAGCTGATCCTAAGTAATCGTTGTTGTTCATTGGATTCCGGAGGAACTACTTCGTTAGGATTGGGGAATTGCTGCGATTCTTCCTGAATAGCCTCGATTCTCCCGTCGAGAGTCGCTTTGAAAGTCTTACCTAAACTCTTCCGACTTAATATGATAAAGCCTATAAAACGACGAGCTACTATCATTTCTTCATTATAAATTGATAAATTCTGCGAACTTGATGCACAAATAGATGGAATAGCAGCAAATAGCATCTTTCTTTCCTGCATATCCGTGGAACTCAATCTCATTTATCAACGTTATCAGCATCTATCTTTCAGCAACTGAACGGGAAGTAGTTTAGGAAAGGACTTTAGAATCGGATGCGCTCGCCCAGCGAGAAAGGCCCTGCCCCTGCCAAGTTAAAAAAAAAAAAGAAAGAAGAAACAGAACTTCGTATTTTGTAACTATCTAGGAGTCATGTTTAACCTTGAATGCTATTAATAAATTCTACAGCAATAGTCCCTCGGACTCGGAAAGTAATAACGAAAATAGCTGACCCAATAGCGGATTCCGCAGCTGCCACCGTTGGAACCAATGAAGCAAATGATTGACCCATCATATCATCCGAAGAAACGGAAAATACCAAAAAGTTCGAATTCACAGCTAATAACATTGATTCAATTGGCATTGACATAATAGGAATATTTCGTCTATTAAGGAGGATTCCCCGAATACCTGAAATAGAGATGATCATAGAAAATGTGAAATATTTGATAGGATCCGTTTCAGGAACGTGGAATGTAAGAGAAATTCAAATGTTATAACTCCAGTACGATAACGAAAAAGTCCTGTGTGCGTTATGGCAAAGAAAAGAACAAACAATAAAAAGAAAAAGCCTTTGAATCGATGACTTAAAAGCCACCGACATACTCAAGGGCTTGTATAAAGTAGGGACTTTGTATACCGGGGTTGGCCAGGTCAACGTAGATATTCTGCGTCATATATAAATCTTCCACATCTAGGTAGATGTGGGCCGCGACCTGCGGTATGGTCAACCCTCCCGAAATTAAAATCTTGGTTCATATTTGAATAAATCTGGAACAAATCGTCCAGCTTATTACAAATATGTTCCTTGACAGAGTCGACCGCCAAGTCTACCAAGCGTTCTTCCATGTTATCGCGATTTAACCCCGTAACCGTCCAGCCCGAAAAGCAACTAGAAGGGCCACGGGCAGGATTAAGCCCAAACTTCAAATATATTGCGATACAAATAGGTCAAGTCCGTCCATATCAAAAAAGTTTTTGTAGTTCCGCTTCTTGCTCTAAAAATGCAGAAAGACTTGTCGGAAATGGAAATCGCTGGGCCGGTTGGGTTTTCAACCAACAAAAGCATGGGGAAGAGACGAAACAATGGAACCAACACAAACAATTTGATACAATGGGTAGAGATTCATTTCTTTAACCCCAAAAGATCAACCTAGACAAAGACCTATACACCATGTCACCATGTCAATAAGAAGGGCCTTATCTCGAATTATTCTTTGCTACGAGTCGAACACGTTCGCGAGGTGCAGATGAACGGCGTGGCGTCACCCTCTCTCCTACTCGTCGATCTACTTCGTGCATTAAGATGATTCATGGAGGCTCTTCATGCAATTTGTGAATGAGTTGATGCTGAATATCTCGACCATCGGGAGAGGTTATTTATATCACGACCGATAGGGAGTGGAACCAGCCCCTCTCTTAGCCCGCTTCCGTCCCTTGGCTCAGTCTCTTCGAACCTGGAGCATCTTCGAATTCCTTACCCACTCTCACTCTATTTCAGGATTAGACTTCCTGCCCTATAGTAGCCATTTCCTTATTCCTGGAGCCGACACACTTTCAATCAATTCTAAATTTCCTATTTTTTTTTTAATGTGTACCTAATGGTCAAGTCTGCCTAAACCCGGCCTTTTTTTATACAATTTGGCAATTCCATACTGTTTTCTGGATTCAGAATCAATCTCTTTTCTGATTGCACGGTCTAGTTTAGCCAGTTGAACAATCTGTTTAGCCACTGCAGGGTAGCTCGATCGTCATTCTATCTGACTTAGCCTCCTGCGACTCGTCAGGCAAGGAGTTGTACGTCCCCGGGCTTGCTTCCTTTCTTCCGTCCCATGGGACCACTCTTTGGTACTTAACCACTTCAAGTCTTGAACGCTTGAGGCAGCCTATCTAATTAGGGATCGTATCGTATAGGGAGTTGTTAAAACAGAAGATCTTTCACTTTCGGAAACTATTGAATATAAGAACTTCGTATTTGTATAACTCACAGCCTTACCTCGAAGAAGAATCTGGCTCGGCCGAGGGTCGAAGCGAGCGAGTTGGTTTGTGAGGGTACGTGTGCGAGCATGCCATTCATGAAAGTCTTACCTATAGAGTAGGGCCGGACTGGGACTGCTTTAAAGGACAGATTCCTCTTAGCCATCGGTCGACTTACTCTCAATCCTGCGCGAAACAGAAGTCCTATACCACGTCTGAAGACACAAATGCTCTCGTAGAATCTTTTACTTCAATAGTAGATATCAGGCCTTTCAGCAGCTTAGTTCACGAAAGAAGTCTCCTATTTCAATAAGAGACGTGTTTGGGCCCGCCTTGAAGACACCCAGGAACTACTAGCACAAGATCCAGTATTGGAAAACGTTCCATACCCATAAGGGTTCCAAGCTTCAACCCACTGCTCGAGCAACTTGCTTATATATATACTTTTCTTGTCTTGAAAGGGTTCTTTTTCAAATGAAAGAATTCATTATGACTGCGGTTCCGGAATGACAGATTAGACTTGCCCCACCCGGGCATAAGCAGGAAGAAGACTCTGTCGGATTTCAATACACAGAGAGAGTATATCTTGAAAAGCTTCTAAGAAAGCCAGCCAAATAGAATGGGGACTTGCTTAACAGCGAAAGAAGGAAATTTAGTTAGAACGGGCGCTGCTCTCTCGCACTTCCCAATCTACGTTCAAGCACACCACTTCCAGCTGAATTTGAATTCAAAAGGGGTCGCAGGCGGAACGGAAGAGACTGGCTGATTCGATCAAGTAGGGCTAACTCAATGGAATTCATAACCCTTTCAATCTTCTCCTTATTTCCTTGGTCGGGCAGCAGTGTTCTCACTTCCAGGAAGAGCCACATCTGGGAGGAAAGCAGAATTCAATAAAAGCATGATAGCGGAATGGCTTAACGCTATGTTAAACTGGGTAAACCCGCGCAAACTCAAACTCTTTATGATTAGGGATGATAATCGCAATGGCGAGGGTCTGTTACCTACCATAAGTAGGGACTCACAGAAGACTGTAAACGGCTTTTCGAGGAAAGACAAAAGAAAGTGTGAACCTAAGCCAAGAGCCCACTTCAGATTCATAACATCTTCACCCTCTGAATCAGGAGATAGGCCTGCTCGTTCTCCCCAAGCACCTGTCTTGTCTCCTCAGGCGACACCGAGTCAAGGTCAATTGATACAGATTCGAATATAGATAAAGGAAGAATAACATTAAGCTTACTATTAGTCTCTACCTGTGAATCGGGGAAGCAAAGGTTATTCCACCTAGGAAAAGTCCATCCAAAAGGAAAATACATGACTGAAGCGAAGAAGTATAAGCTGGATCCTGCAAGAGTCTCCGAGGACTTAGTAAAAAAGCAAGTGAAAGAGCTAGGTCATTCAAAGGAGCAGCTGAAAAAGCCCTTTCTAGGGAAGGGTAGTAAACCAGAATCAAGAGAGTAAGGATTGGGGGTCCTATTTCCCAGTAGCTTGAGTCGGGAAGCCCCCTTAGGACTAGATGAATGACTCGTACGACATTCCTAGGAACCAGAATTTCTATATGAGATGTGGCTTGACCTATTAGTGCAGGTTACCCGATCTAATGAGAAAAGGTTCGAAACGCGCCGTGCGCTCTACCAGAATTGACTCCGTTAGACGGATGCCCGGTAAAGGGGATTTCGAGACAAAAGAAAGGAAGATACTTGTGGAAATTAAAGCCGATAGCGTACCATTTTCAAGACCGCACCAAAGCGATAGCATTGAGGATACTTCCTGGAAGAAATAAATATTTAGCCAAGTGCGTCGGGAGAAAAGAAAGAAGAGAATAAGCATCTTAAAGCTCTGATCGATCAGGTCCAGCGGATAAGTAGGCCCATCCTTAAGCATGCAATAATTTATTATGCAGCTAATCACACCGGACAGGAATGGATTCTAAGTTTAAACTAGCTCAGGTCGTAGTCAGTTCAGCTTCTAGTACGAAATGCTCAAGCGCGCAGGGAGCGAAGAAGTCCATTCTTTAACCAGCCTGTATAGAGTAAAGAAAGAGTTCTGGTGCCCTAGACTTATTTATTCATTTCCTGGTCTCAGTCGGTGGTGCTAATAAGTCCGTTTGGGAGCTAATCCCGCTATCAAGTCTAAGTAAGGATGGTTCTAGTAAGAGTTGGATCTATCCCTAGGGCTGTAAAACTGCCGTTGGGTAGAGAGTTTGAAGGAAGAGGGCTAAGAAAAGCGCCTAGTTTTTAAGTAATCCCACGATTTAGGCCAAAGTAATGCTACGTTCTAAGCCCTAGTGCTGGTCTATGAGTCTATCCCTCATAGCCTTCTTATATAACATAAGAATTTTTCTGTATTCGTCCTACTTCCCATGTTTCCACTTTTTTCTATTCTTAGCAACGGCGTACCGTGCGTGAGGAATATTCCTGCGATCCACGATTATAACAACGGGAATCCTTTGGTGCGACCTGCTTGGCTACGCACTCGCCCGCGTATTCAGGGATCTCAAAGACCAAGGGGGATGCCAACTCCTTACCCGCATCAGCGGACCTACCTTCGGGAGAAAATGGCATTATCGGGCGCTCATCGGATTCAAGAAGGGTCCTGGAACTGAGTCCCTATAAGCGATAGAGGCCTTTGACTCTGCAGGCTTTCACGGAACTACTTAGCCTAGAAAGAAAAGTTTATCCTTCTATTCACGAGAGTACTTCGCAGGGAAACTAGATGAGTAAGACTCTTTATTGAAACCAATCCCATGAGCATGTAACCAGATGTGGGGGTACAGTGAGGGTCGGAATTCGCCCGTGGTAGAACTGTCCTAAGGCTGTGGTAGAGCCAGAAAGCTAGTACCAAAATGAGACGGCCGGAGGAAAGCCGAGTGCCGGGGAAGCTTCGAAAGGCCCCTTTCTGTGTAATCAACAGGGCCATAGAAGAGATATCTTTCAAAGTAGAGCTTCTAGTTTATCCCACGCTAGTTCTTTCTGTTGGTAAGGACTACCCAGTTCTGGGGTACGGAAACAAGCCTCCTCGACTCAAGCATTGGATTAGTTTCACAGGCGATTCAGAATATCCTCGGGGTTGGTAAAGAGAATTGGATTGTAGAACCGGGAAGATTGAAAAACTGTGGTAGAAGCTACGAGAATGGCCATGAGCACCTTTTGTTCCAGCCGTGTACTACGGTGGCTTCCCTTAGACTTCAGTAACAGGAGAGATTGTACTCTCGGTAAATGCTCAACGGTAAGTGTTCAAGACTCCTTGGAGCTGCTAAGGTCCGGACCCAATCACAGCTTCTCAAGTTGGTTTTGAAGCTTCTTAACTTGCCAAATATTTCAAGTTGAGGACCGACCCGAAGCTCTATCTGATCTGCTCCACTTGGTCGATGAACTCTTCCTGCTTCCTCCCTTGGTGGATAAGTAAAAAACCTTGCTTGAAGGGCTTGTTCTCTTTTCGACGGTAACGATTAATTTAATAAGAGAAGAGAGATGGGGGGAAGAAGGAATTGAGAGAGGTGCGTCGAGAAGTTCCATACCTTCTTGATCGAGTAAATTGCCTTGCCTGTACTTCACTTTTTCGAGATTGGCTTAGTGTTCAGTGTACATTAGCTTAGTACAAGATCTAAAAGAAAAGTGCTGACTTTATGATTCAAGTAAGTTAGTTGATCGAGGAACCTCCGCCCAAAGGTGCTTTATGAAAGCCGGTCACCGGTTGGCTAAGAACTCTATCTTACTATTGAGGAAAGCAAGAAAAAGTAGGGGAAAAGAATTGATTATGAAGGGCGTTAGCGCAACTATTTCAGGCGTTTTCTTCGCTTCGCTTGCTGCTGAAAAACGTAATAGGCTAATATGAGTAAAACCCGCCACGATTCCTATACCATATGGATTATCGCAACCATGAAGTAAATCTTGAAACTCTTCAACTAATATAAAACCGTGCGAGCAAGTTGGAGAGGCCCCCTTTTTACGAGGTGCAGAGGAAAGCTTTCGGTTCGAGGGAATCGCAGGCGATGTTAATCGTCACCGATTCAGAAAGCAAGTCATCGATGAAATAAGAAGAAGAAGGGGCAGGCTCTGGAAGAGTATCTGGCCCATTGGCTCTTGTACGTGTAGGCACAGGCTCTTAAAGACCTCTCCAGTGGGCTAAACGCGCCTCCAACGCTCTTTCAGAGCCTCTCAAGTCGTAGTATGGGAATAGGCTCTACAACTCTACCAGGATTCGGTCTCGCCTTTCAATGCTATTTTTGTCGTTTCAAGTACCAGGTTAGTTTAGTCAAATTGGAAATCCAAATCTAAACACAAGGACATTCAAATCATTATCTGATTATATTCTTTCTATGAGTCATTCTTGACAATGTTCATTGCTCAACACCGGCCTTGCGGACTCTATTGGACTAGTCTAAAAAAAGAATGGAATTGGATCAAATCCAGGAAGGGGTGCCATTGATCCTTGGTACGACGAAGCTTTTCTCTTCTTGATTGACGAGAGAGTGACTTGTTAACGATTTGCTGTAGTTTACCCTTAAACCTTTTTCTTGGAAAATGGCTCAGTGGGAGGAGCGCTTGGGTATGCAAGAAGGGCGGATGGTTATATTGAATCTTGCCAGTAATTGTCTTCAGGAAGCAAGCAA
>JBBNAE010000015.1:112500-130000 GCA_039657345.1 Stephania japonica | reverse complement strand
GGATTGAAATTAGAGTCTTTGAAAGTGCCATGGGAACGATCAAATTTATATAAATCGGGATTTGTAAACTTTCCAAGTGCCATGGCACGATAAAGAGCTTTAATATCGATGTATTACACTGTTCTCTCTTCCTTTTCTTTTCCGGACCTTCGGAACTTGAAAGCGCAATAGAAATCCCGAGTTCAAGTCTTTTGAAGATTTGCAATCGCCCCCTCCGAATCTTGAAGTTTCCGTATTCGGAGTATTAGGATTTGACGTCTTCTCTCTTTGAGATCGATCCAAGGACCTTTCCCTTCACAGGGTCTTAAGGCTTGGTTTCCTCGGACCTTCGGTCCTTTGCTTTAGCTTTCCAAGACCCGAAGGGTCGTATGTGCTTTACCCGACCGGTCGACCTTCGGTCTCAAGGCGCAAAGCGCCGGCTTCGGGGTCCCGCCCGACCCTTCACAGGGTCTTAAGGCGCAAGGCGCCGGCCGACACTTCGTGTCTTGAGGCTTCCTTGAAGCCGGCCGACCTCAAGGCTTTCGCCGACTAGTTGCCTTTCAACAGTTCCTTCTCGCACCTTCCCTTTTTCTATCCTTAAAAAAGACGGTGAGGTGGGAAATCAAGGTACGGAGTAAGATGAGACGAATTCCGATACTTGGACAACTTTCGTGATAGGAGAAAGGAGTCGTTGACTCTTGTCTTTATGGTCCTTAGTCTGGGTGCGTCTCCCAGAGATCCCGATTGAATTTGTTAATGAACCTTATCTTAGTGGGAAGAAACTGGTCAAAGCAGTCCGGGCTGATCAATGCACAGTGAATTCATCTAGGGGTCTATATGCACGTGTGTGTGTGGAGGTAGACTTTAAATTCAAAAAGAGTTCCCAGTTTTGTCTTAATGATGACATCCAGAGGGTCGAATACGAAGGCTTGCATCTTATATGCTTTTGAGTGTGGGGAATATGGCCACCGGATAGAGCTTTGTCCGAAGCAAAACCAGACTGATGTAGAAAACTCACCGGCGGCGAAGGAGGTTCTCCCAAACCCGGATCCGCAAGTCGGGTCGGAACAAAGGCCTTTCGGACCTTGGATGCTACCTCCCAACAGACGTCGCAAGAGGAATCAGCCACGTGGTCAGCCTAAGAATCAGGGACCACAAGATAGCAAATACCCAAAAGGAGAAGGAAGGGCACGTGGCCAAACCCAGAAAGGCCGTATGGGTCAGGGAGCCAGAAGCGAGATGCGTGCGCACGGGTGAGAAATCTGCCGTATTTCAGCCTAGTGGAAAGAAGACACTCAGTGCTAGCAGGAGTACTATCTCGGATACGGTTCCTTTTTCTAGGTTTGCTGCCCTGCGACACGTGGCAGAAGAGGACTCAAGGACACATGCCAGATCTTTGGGTCGGTATTTCTTCCTTAAGATCTCAACCAACCACCCTTTGGTGGTTTTCCACGACCGAACCATAGGTCATGAGGCATTCCCAATTTGACATGCATCGAGGTCAATCTTTGCGAGCAGAAAGGCTGAAAAAAGAGTTCCGACTTCAGTTACAGTAGCAGGCGAGCAGAAAGGCTAAAAAGAAATGAAATCTAAGCAACTGAACCTGCCAACTGTCTCTATCTCCAAAAACGAAGATGAAATTTCACCGCTAACCGTAATCAAAGTTTTGATCTCCCCTCAGACTCTTTCAAGCCGAAAGGAGATATTCTACGAGTCGCCGGCCTTGAACCTTCGGATCATTTGCCCGAAAGAGATCCAAAAGTGACTTCTGGGCTTGTGCAAGTTTTGAAGCTCTTACTTAGGCTACTGCTATTCATTCTTTATTGTCATTGTAAACTTCTAGGATAGACGAAAGATTCTCAAGTAGGATTCGAACCTACGACCAGTCAGTCAACAGCCGACCGCTCTCCCACTGAGCTACTGAGATGGCTTAAGGCATTGGCTTGCTAAATCATCAACATACAAGAAGATGGGTGATCATCCCATCTAGCAACAAAGATTTTTGTGCTAGATAACCCTGGAGGCTATCAACTATGTTTAAAACAACTGGGTTGATGTCTATTCTGAGAAAAAAGCGTCTTTCTCCTGGATTTCGCCTTCCTTATTGAGGAAGACCAAACCACCGAAGAAATCAACTGGTGATCCTCCTGGGAGGATACACATAACCCCTCCCACCAGATCTAACTCATTTAAGAGATTGAGAAAGTTTGGTACAGAAAAATCCTTCGATCCGCCCCTAAATATAGGAACGAAGATCTGAGAACCAAAACGAGCATATATAAAGGTGGGAAAGTGGATTTCGAAGGCTCTATCCAACGAATCTAGATATAAATTGAATAGAACTTCCGTGAAAAGAGGTACCCCCCGCGGGATCCCCCTTTTAGACGACAAATCCGTTCCTGTGTTGTTTAGGATAGGCAAGTCAAGAAAGGAAGAGATCAATCGCAAAAGAAATGGATCTTTCACTACGGATTCCAATTTTGCTAAGAGACGAGAACGCGAAAAGGTAATTAAAGAAGGAGATAAATCAAGAAAGAAAAGCAGTTCTACCTTACTCCAGCCAACAACTGTCCCGCAGAAGTCCTTTTCATTCCTATCTTTGCTAAAGCCGAAAGAACGTGAATGATAGACCCCTGAACTACTCAAATAAAGATTAAGAAGACCCCCAAGCAAGAACTATAAGCACGAGTTCATCCTCGGGTTCCATATAAATAGAAAGAGAACGATCGGTCGATGAAGGAATTGTAATACAATCAAACTGCTCCTTTTAGGGGTCTTCTTTACCAAAAGAGACCAGTTTCAGCGGTGAAAGACAGAAATTCTCTGCTAACACGGCTTTTTGAATCTCCAAAACATCTGTCTCCTCGAGGGGATAGTTATCTCTTTCACGACGCAACTCAAAAAAGACATTTCCAATTTCTACAGAAAGCTGAGACACGGATAACTCCTTATTCATTCACAGCTTTACCCCTTCCTATTTTCTGAGCATTCCGCTTTACTTGACTAAACCCCGCTTACAGCTTTAGGGCAGGTGTTCGTTAGAGCTCGGACAACAGGAATATGGCATTAACGATCCTAAGCTTATGAATGTGAAGCTGCTTCTTCAGAAAGATTATGGTAAGTTGCGTTACGTTAACGCCCTTACCAATCAAGTTCTTTCGCGTTATATTCTAATAGACATCCCTCCACTCAACGACTTTCCTTAAAAAAGAACTCTCTTCAAGCGGAGCGAGGACTTAGATCAGAGGAAAGGTAGCGAAGTGAGTGAAGGTATTTCTTCAAGCCAGTTCCAGAGTGGAAAGGTAGCTCAGTAGAATATGCCAGAAAGCAAAGCGAAGAACCAAGACAGCCAGCTTTTTAGGCAACAAGCATTCTTGATCTTGTGGGGGACTTCCATAAGGAGAATTGTTATGACAGAAAGAACTCCATAAAGAACTAACCCGAAGGCGCTGACATGGTGGGCGAGTAAGCCGGCTCAACGGCAGGCTTCTCTGGTGCGGTATCCCTTACATCAGTTACAAATCTTCCTCTCTCCTCTGGTCCCGCGGTTGAGTTCTTTCATTTTATAGAGAGAAAATCGTGTGATTACAGTTATGTCTTCATCTTTTTTATTTATATGAAAGCTAGCGAGTCCGCATCACTGGAGCACTACACTAGCGGGAGACCTATTATATTAGATAGAATAGGAAATTGGCACGCACAAGCAAGAAAATGTAAGCGTCTAACACGCAAGGGCCTTGCTTCTTTGGTCTTTTCACACACGATAAAAGCCATTCTTTTGGGCTTAGTTTACTGCCGGAATTCGGAAAGATTATTGGTTCATCTTTTCTTTTTCTGTATGAGCGAGTCAAGAATGGAAGCTTTTGCTAATCCAAAACGAGACTTTTAATGATCTGTAGGGTCTTGTCTTAGGACCTCTCAAAAGGTGCGAAGACAAGACGATAGTAGATTCCAGCTTGCATATGCAGGATCCCGCAGGAGGTCAACCTGCTGCCAATCCTGCAGCGGAGGAACCCTCACGGTGGACCAGTAGATTTTGGGATAAATTGACTTCTTGTTTGAACCCCCAAACCCAAGAAGTCCTTGAACTATCCTTGGGAAGACCTCTTGACGCCTATACTCAATCAAAGTAAAAGACTTGAGAAACTCTTCCAGCATAGGCATGTACTACTCTCTGTACAGCACTTTCCCGTACCAGCACATAACATCCAGAATAGATAGCCCTATACTAATCTTTACCTATGGCATAGGCAGAGACAGAAACTTCTGAAAAGCATATAGCATATAAAGAGACCTCTTACTAAGAATAGGATCTAGATAGAGTACACTATACAGACTAACTGATAGCGACGGATAGAAGGTCTTCCCTCACGTGATCTACAACTGAATTTCATTACTGTATAGGTTAAGCGAGACATAGCCCAGAAGCTCATAGACTTAGGCTCCTATTGGTAGGTGCAAAAGAGCCCTCGTAAGGACTGTTCGGGGTACGCAATGAGGTCGGGCTTTTCTAAGAGCTCGGGGTTGTGGCAAGTCATTTACAGGTCCTGGGGAACTTGACTCATTTGCAGCTCCTAGGGGCAAAGTGCCGACTCCTTGTTCAGATGTTGGGACCAGGGTCAGGAAGTCTCACGATCCTTCTTCAAAAGACCCCGAAGCCTAACTCCCAGAATGATTATCGAAGTATCCCAGCTCTCTGTCCCCGTTAGCATAAATAGACCAGAACAGATGAAACTCTTCAACGCTTGAAGCACCTTATTAAGCAATTAGTCTCACAGTAACTACTAGGCCTCACCTCAGCGGTAAGACCCTTTTCCGAAGAGGAGCGGGTAAGGAGTTAGAACAGGCCGAGCCTTAACCAAGCCCTATTAGAAGGAGGAAGCGCGTTAGCTATTTCGTTTTTTCTTGCTTTTAATTGCTGGCTTTCTTTTATGAAGAGCTGGTTCCGGGGTCTCTCTTTATTGAGATAATTAGACTCTCTTTTCATCAGCCTTGAGTTGAGGATTCTGACCTAGCTCGATGACCCCTCTGTGAAGCTCTAGTCCTTTCTGCTTACAGTGCTGATAGTTCCGTGTCTCCAGCCTCTCATGCCTACCCCTAAGTCAAGTCCTGTCTCCAGTAGCTGCTTCGCTTCTATCTTCTATAGTAGACCGAGTATATGACCGAAGAGGCGGAACTCGGAGCAGCAGTAGAAATAAGCAATCCCCCCATCCCGCAACCTCCTATGGACTCTAAGGGGTGGGATTTCGGGGTAGAAGGTTCATGGTAGGTAGTTCCAATGCGGCGATAAACATCCTTATAGTATGTAGCGAGATCCGTCCTCCAACCAAGGGATCGATATACAAATCATAACTAAGGCTAGCCCGCTGGTAGTAGAAGGAAGCAAAGATTCAGGCAGCTAGGCTTTTGAGTTCGAGATCGAGACCAAGAAGTAGGGATAGAGGCAAAGGTTGCAGCAGGAGGGAAGCCTTTCCTTTACAAGGTTTTCTGCTTGGCCAAGACGCTCTTTGTGCAGCAAACTGTCTATCGGCCGCCTGTGTCCTATTTTGATTTGCCAGCTAAGCGACTTGTTTCATGGCTGTTTTATTGGAGCCGTACACTGATCCCACTCACTCTGGAGTTGCTTCCACTGTTTTCTTTCAGCTATAGAAGGCCTGGGGCTGACTCGGCTGATTGATCAATGCCCATCAGCGGTCACTTGCTTTGCTTGATAGAGAGTTGAACTATAACATAACTCAAGGCCGGAGGCTGCTACCCACTTTTCAACATAGTTCCACGGGTAAGGAGAGAAAGGCTAATAAGTTGAGGGGGCTGGGCGCAAGGAGCTGCTGGAATGAATATGAATGCCGAGGAGCTCTTAGTGCAAAAAGAAGGTGCAGGCGATCTCAGAGTGAGGGAGACGCTATCGAAAGTGAGATAACGGCTATTCCTCGTTGAGTCAAGTCTTGGCTAACACTACTTTGACGACTGAACTGATACAAGTCAGTAGTTGAATACTAGGGAAGTCCGAAGTTCAACTGTTTGCGTTCAGCTAGTTCCTTGCTCCAATTGACAGACATCCACACTGACCCTGAACTGAGCTTAGCTAAATGGCAATGGCCCTCCAACCCTTAGGATTTTGAGAGGCTGGGCCTGCAATTAGACTAGATCGATTAGCAGCCCTAATAGCAGTAGTGAAAAGAACTGACAACATGATAGATAGGGTATGTCGTAGCTGTAGCAGTAGCTGTCACTGGTCTTTGAATGAAAGCAGGAAATGCATATCGACGCTGGGCTTTAGTCATCCTAGAATTCCCGGTAGTGGTTCATCTACCTTGATCTGCCTTCCGAGTGACATGGAAGACTGCCTATTTAACTTCTTAGCTCAGAAAGATTTGAATATGAAAGCTATCTCATTCAACATGGGACTTCTTGCTGTCTTGATTCCCACTTGTTGAAGCTAGAAGCTCTTGCTAGATTATCCGACATTGACTCGCTAGAAGAAGATTGTCCGAATAGCTTCATTCTTCTATATGTGATAATAGTGAGAAGGTTTCCAAGGGCTATCTGATAGCAATGAGTGGACTGGCAAGCAAGCCTGTACTTCTTTCTTTTCAAAGTTCGAATTCCAGGAGTAAGGTAGCTTAGTTAACGGACGTCCCTCCGGGTCTAAATGGAACGATTCTCTTTCCGACCACCACCGTTGACAAGTCTCCTTAAGGAAAGAGAAAATGTCACCAATTCGCGAGAGGGAATGAAATTGCTCGAGCTAAAGCGAGAGGGATGGAGTGGACACTATCCTTCAATGTCTTAGCCCTCCTAAGTCAAGACTTTTTTCCATCGTCTGGAAATCTTTCCTAAGTAGAAGTAAATGAACTGGTTGAGAAAGACTCAGAGATTGATTGCAGTTGCCCTCGGAAGGGAACATTGATCTATTGGAATGGAAGAGGTGCAAATCCTATATGATTGTACTTCCACTGGCCCTCTAGATGACAAGGAACTTGCTAAAAACTTTCAAACAAACTTCCTTGCGCTTGACCTAGCCACTTTATCCTGCTCTGCTTGAACAACTCCTGCTTTTCCTGCTCCATTTGCACTAGTGGGAATGGAATTAGAAACTCATTCTAGACAGGCTGTCAGGAAATGGAGGATAACTCGCTGGCTGGGGATTTCATTCTTTCGAGTACGGACAGAGCGAAGCGGAGAAAAAGTAGTTCCATTAGCTCCGTATCCTTCACACCACAGGCGAGAAAACTTTACTAGCTACTTCGAAGGGGGATCAGGCAGGTAGGCACTCTCTTCCCTATAGGGATCAGGGATTCAAACACTCGACGTTCCTAGTTAGGTCGAGACTTGAAGTACCTGGCCTTGGTATAACTTGTAGTTGAATCGAGATTTCGATTGAAAAGATGTTAGACCGCTTCCTCATGTGCCTAAGAAGCTGAGGCAATCTCGTTAGAGATTGGCCAATTCCACTAAAAATCAGGATGGGGATTAGATTAGGATTAGGCGGTAAGCGAAGTAACCTCCAGGAACCGTAACCAATGCCTCACCAAAGTCTTTCTAAGCAAAGAGGCGAGATCTTTTAACAGCATCAAAGCATTCGAACGAAGAAGCAGTTCCACGTAGCGCTAATAAGGAAGGGAGGAGTCGAAGACAAGAAGATTCTTATCTTTTTCAGTTAATAAAGAGCTCTTCTTCCCTGAGAAGGAAGACATGGACTATTCCTGTAGTGAAGTCCCCCTCGGGGAAGAATCATTCAAATCACTCTTGGTCAGCAATAAAACTCCTGCGCGAAAGCCGTTGCTTGTTCTATAAACATTGACCTTCCGGAGCTGGTTGTTGGATTAGTAGTCTATGGGCTGGAGGAAATGAGCGATTGTATCCCTCGGGATCAGTCAATCTAAAGGTAGACTCGGTCTTCTACCTCGACAAGGCTGGGGTGCAAAAGGAAAGGTAGCGCATTCAAGAATTTCCTTAAGTTGAAGCAAGTACTGATTTGACTTTCTTAGTTGAAGGCGTGAAGTGCCCCATTGTTCACGAAGGCTATAAAGCATCGTCTGTCCCCTCTATCTCGTAGTCTTCCCTTTAGCGGTCAGTTGGTAAGGAGATCGAGGCAACTAGGTCTATCGCCATTCCCGCAGCCCTTTCAGTAAGAAAATCAGTTAGTTAATCAGTCATCGAGGAACTTCGGGTAGCTCATCAGGATGAAGAGGAAAGCGTATCAGATCAAGCCTTCGAAGCAGCCCATTCCGTCGATGTAGTACAATCAGTTCTTTCTGTCGAGTTCCATTCCTTGATGAAACGGGAAAGAAGGATCCACCTTATTCACAAGCTCCAAGCAAGGCCTATCTATCTATCAAGTAGAATCGGTTATAAAGTCTTTCTGCTCTCCTGTGTCAACTAAAGCAAATCGATCTTGACTGCACCTCTGACTCAAGTCAATCAACCAGAAAATGTCCATTTTTGCGGGCGTAGAGCGCGGAGAGGTGAGTGAACCAAAGCAATCAAGATTCCACGCCAACATAAAGGGTTCATAATGCCTATCCTTTGACGTCTGGTTTCAGGAAAAGCGCAAATGAGAGGGCATTGAAGTATACAGTGGGCATCCATCTTCGTTGAAGGCTCTACCAGAATGAGAAGAGGGACCATTCTTCATGGCCTGCGGTCTTAGCCTACGTGACTAAGGGATATTTATCTCTTCCGGAGTTCTAAAGAATCTACTGTCTTAAAAAAATCAGTATCCAAACTTGAGTTTACTGAGAATCAGGAGCGAATTTGGTAGGAGCTGCTTGTCCAGTCAGAAAGATAGGATCTGTCCACTCTAAGGTAAGGAAGCACTGTCTCAGGCGAAGGTTGTTCCGTACTTTCATAGAGCCTCTTCCCGTAAGAGGAAGAATTCAGGTAAAAAAGTGAAAGGAATGATCATCTCATTAAGAATGTGGAGCGAATGATCAAATAAAGTTCCAATCTCATGAGTTCTTACCCAAGTAGGAATTTCTAAGATAGGTACGTTGTCAGCTCGCTTTGTTCATCTTTTAGGAGCTCTCAGTAAAAGTTGTTTCGGTCGGTGAGCCTATGTCCTTTATTAAGGGAAGTTGTCCAATAGTTGCTAAGGCCCGTGAGACTAATCAGTCAACCATACATTGGTAAAAAAATGGAGATGGAAAGAACCTAAATAGGGTGAACTTCGAGTTAATATTTAGCCGTTGCAGGAACTGTTCTAGTGATTCAAGTGGGGTCCCCTAATAAAAATCTGAGAAAAGTGATTCAAGTTCAACATAGTACGTGAGTCGCTCACCTATATCCGTCCCAATGCTTGATCTTTATGGTAGTCAAGGAGCAGCCAAGGCAAGGTCGCTCGAGGTAGAAAGAAGAAGAAGACGAATAAAAGGGCTAGTCTTCGAATATAGGTAAACGACTCTCCTCTCCGGGCCAATTATTTGCCCTGAAAAACCCGTAGCAAAAGCCGATCGGGATCTAAGTGTTTCAAATTCTCCTGAATGAGCAGAGTACCATTGAGAGAAAAAGATGTCAAGCGGGGAATGAGAAAGAGAGATGTGAATGATGAAGGAGGAGTCGGGACCGGGCTTGGATTCACTTACCGAAGTTGAGTGGCTCCATGTCACAGCTATATAGCTTGTCACAACTCAACACTTATTCAATCGGAACTTATCTCCTTACACCGGAGAGAGAGAAGGCTTGATCCACCCACCCCTATTGCAAGGATTCGGCACCTCTACTTGATGCTTAACGCCCGCGCTTCGGTAATGCAGATTGCAGTTACAAAAAGTTTATTTAACCATGTCCGAAAATCGATCAAACAAACCCGGGAATCGAATCCGCTCCTGGCAGTGGAAATGTTATCGCCCTTGGCCCGGAAAAAAAGAGATTCATGCCATTAGCCTATTCGCCTTTGTCCCCGGGAAGAGATTCTTAATCCAATAGCTAACTGGAATTCCCTTTTGCAGTTAAGGCTTACCCAAACTCAAGCAAGGGTAGCACCGATTACTGAGATTACCTTACTTTTTCGGGATTTATATAAGAATTTCCCGGCCTAAGGTAAGGGTTGATTCGGGACAGGGGCTGGCCTATGCTTCACTCTCTCGGGAAAGGGGCAGTTCAGGAAGTGAATTTAGAGCTGTGAAGTTATGGCAGTTGAGTTAAAACGTTTCCTGGCAGTTAAAACAGTGAATTTCTTTACAAGGCCAGATAAAACAGTTAAGTCATTTAAGTCAGAGCAGTTAGGCAGTGCAGTTAAAGCCAGAGAAATTCCCCCCTTTTTTCCCTCGGCATCGGCATTTTTTTTTAACCCTTGTTACCTCGAAAAAAGAATTGATAATTGAGTGATACTTGAGCCCATCCTTAGATCACTATTTTTTTATTTCACAGTTCCACGGTTATAAGTTTCTAATATGGCAATCTAGCCATAGACGAGAAGATGGTTACGAGTGTGAAATCATTGGTTCTACTCAGCCTAAGGCATTCTTCCACTTCGTCAGATACCCCAATCAGCCATACGGGCATTGTGGAGTAGAGGCGAGTTCGGGCAGGTTGTGCCCTTTCCTCTTCCCACCCTTTCGGGCAGAAAAGGGCGAACGGCGTTATAGAGCTCATTCGTTGGAGCTGAGCTGCTTTTTGCTCGGATTCGGTTACAGTATGCCAATTCATTGGATCGGACAGTAAAGCTGTTCTTGTCCTGTCTAAGACCTTCTTTCTTTTATAGGCTGTTTCCGTGGATAAAGAAAGAATAGCCCTGGTCTCATTCCCTATCAAGCGCCCTTCTCTATCTCCTGCTGATGCTAAGGTTAGCAGCTCTGCCCTTTCCTGGAATCACTCTCTATATCAATAGATATGGCTTCATTAATAGTACAGAAGTCGCTCTATTTACTTGCCCCTGCCGGCCTTTTGGTAAGGGATTTGGTGCTGCTTAGCATACAGAGTCATAAAAACCAAAGCAAAGAACTAGGCTCACTCGCTTTCCTGCCTGTTCTTGCTTGAATATGTCTATAGAGAGGGTATATCCTATCTAGCTTTTTTCTTTTTTAATATAGAAAGCTTATAGGAGTCGGAGAAGAGAAATCCGGAGGTGTAGCCGCATGGCGGGAATAGGTGGCACTATCCCAAAAAAAAAAAGGAGCTATACGACACCTCATAGCTCTATTCATGTTCAAGTCTGTCTACTTATGGTCGGATTTCTGCCGGCACCGATGCAACCTGACTGTTCAAGTTCTAGCTACTCAAAGAAACTGCTCCTTCCTTACTATCCCACCTAGCTTCCAAATCGGGGAAGTCTTCTTTGAGAGAGTGCTGCAACGGAGCGCTAGTCCTTAGCATGAATCTTTCTATGAACTATGCCCAAAGCATTTGAGTGGGATAGGACTACTTGTTCGTTCGACTGCTTTTTCGTTTCAGATCCAGTCTTTTCTGCTGTTCAAATATACCCAGCTGGGGGAGATTTCCATTCTAGTACTAGCCCCTCCTCCGACAACATACGAGAGAGCTGCGGTTACTGACTCGATCTCTATCGCCACTGCTGGATGAAAGTAAAGGAGAATTTACTAATAGTAAGTAGTCTTCCCCTGAAAGATTGGATCCTAAACCTTCTCTTATAATCGTATCGGCCTCGCTCTAACGAGTGAACTTCATCACCCGACCCGCACCGAATATACTACTTTACTTACCTTGCCTTGGAATCTTTTACTGGGAGTTTCCGGGTATTGAAAGATTCTTCTCCGCGGGGGACTTCTCCTTTCTGCCTATCCAAAGTCTTTCCAAAGCCCGGGTTCGTAGACCTGCCATGCCACCCCCTATTCCCTCTGTCTTCTCTTCAAAGCTAGCCGAGTTCTCTCCTTTAGGAAAAAGCAAATTCTCTACCGCTTAATAAAAGAAACGTAGTCTTCAATTACATTGCCTTTACTTTATTTCCACGAGCTTCGAAAGATGGGATGGAGCCTTCACTAATAGACAGATGGGATTGAAGGATAAGCAACTACATCAATCAACTTGGCAGCAGCAAGGGAGGTTTCTCCCGCTATGGCTCTTCCCCGCTGGATGAAGTTTTCTTCTTGTAGCTAGGGGAAAGAAGAGCTCTAATTGATGTTCCTGGTCCAGCTCAGTCAATGATTACACTTTACACCTTCTCCTCATCTCTGTTTGCTGTCACTCTGTCCCTATCTATAGGATTTTGAGACCTGGATCGATGTAATGCCAGCTTGAAGCTCTGTTCTATGCCCGCCCTCTGCCCATAAAGAGATGTGGTCACACGATGAAAGCTTTCTATAGTAACCAGGAATCCATTGTCTATTTGACATGTCAGCATTGGAAAAATAGCATACAGAACTAGCCTCCCCCTCTGGGGATTCTTTCTCGGCCATCTGATGTTGGGAATTAACCTTCAAAGGAGCAACCTATGATCCATTGTGTGTCACGACGTCTTTAGTTTAGTTGAAAAAGAAAACCTGGAATGTTCCGCTTCGGATAGGATGATTGTGCCCGATCAGTCAATGATGAGAAGGCTTCTGCCGACCCCAAAGTAGTTGATGACACAATAGATCTTTTAGTACGAGTACGAGATTGCTCGCTTCGTTCCCGAACTATTGAGTTATGTGATCTTCCTACTCATTTATAGGAAGATCTAGGCAATGATATCGTAACTGCACTAAATGGATGAATGCCCGGGCTATTTGGCTATCTCAGAGGCGTGGCCATAGTTTTGATCTTGTTTATCGAACGAGTCAATCTCAGTGTTCTACCTTCCCCACCACCGACCCCAAAGAGGAATGCTTAGACCTTCTCCTGATGGTGTAATTCTAGTTTCGCTTCTGTCTATCCTATGCTCATGGATTCTTTTACTACACAAAATGTGCTTTACCAAGCCCCGCTAAAGGGAATCGAACTACTCCCTTCCTTCTTAGGGGTCTGCTCTTTGATCAACGTATTTATCTGGTGATATGCTTTCTTTCGCTGCTTCTGCAACTTTTAGCGCTTAAGGCGTTTCAGGTTTCTGTCGTACAGCTCGATGTAGACGGCCCTAAAAGTACCTCACCCATTTTACAGTCCCATCCCGCCCATCGAAAGCTAACATTTTCGATTCATTTAGCTCTCTCTCTTTTTAGCCAGCAGTCTATAAAAAGCCAACTGCAGTTATAAGATAAGCCCTTCCTCTTAACTATGTCAGTTTGCTTTAGCTGCCTTCTGTAATAGGGGGTTCACAGGGCATTCTAATGTCAAACCTGCAAATGAAAAGAGACGAAGACTCTTCTGTTTTCAGACGAGAAAAGGAAGATACTCAGGTAAGGGCAGAGATTGTAGCTAAGACTGTCTCGACTCTATGCCGTCTCCCCATCTCTGGTTGAAGCAGGGATGAGACCCTATGGTCTCTATCCAGTGCTCTTCCGGCTCGCTATCAGTCTAAGTATCAATGCAATGTCTTTCTTATATATTTCATTTTTAGCGATATATCCCTGTGACTGGTCTTACTAAGAGCAGCTACTGGGTTTGCTTACTACAGACCCTGACGATAAAGCACTTGAAAGCAGGAGTGACCTTCCCTTACTCTGACTATTAAGCCCAAGGCTTGCTTTTCTATTCCTTCCTTTTAGCACGGATTGAGTTAGATAGCGCCTACTCATTCGCTGGAAAGGCTAGTTACCTTCTCCTCATTCTCAAGCGCTTGCTACTGGATGGATGGATTCTTCCCTTCCTCCAAGACCCGGAAAAAGCCCTAGACCCCCGCCTAGGAAACTCGGCTTCATGCACGAGAATCGAAGGTTGCTACCTACCCTCTTTGAACCCATAGACCAAAAGAAGGCACCGGCACCCCTAGTCCCTTATAGATAGTCAAGGAGAAAGGACAAAGACCTTAACAGCATGCGTGAGAAGAGAACTTTGGTAGCCCCGATGTCCAATCCACACGATGCAGGGTTAACTGCCCTTATTGCTTGCGTCTTCTGTTTATAACTCTCTCCCTTGGATTCTGGTCTACACCGGGAACTGCCTTTAGTCCTAGACTAGTTCTTCCTTCCCCACCTTGCCCTTCGGAAATTGAAGACAGAAGGGGACCCCCAAAAAGCCTGAAAGTTGTCAAAGCTCGATGTAATTGACCTGTAAAGGAATGAAAGCCTTGTGCCTCCTCTTGGGAGTCATGCATTCGCGCGAAACCTCATTCGAAAGCCGGAGTTCGCCCCTACTCTAGCATTAGGCACTGACTCACACCGGAGCACTTCTCGAATTAGGGATTCGGCCTTGGTTCAGTTAAAGACCTGCTCACCCCAGCTCTACCATTAAAGGGATTCGGCACTGAAACCGCTTTCTAATAAAGTCAGGCAAGCATCGTAGTTCGCATTGCTTTTACTTCGAATGAAGCCCCTCAAATCGGGAAAAGTCGATCGAGGACAAAACCAAGATACAAGATACCGTAAGTGATCCATAATCCAATTTCCACTCTATTCTGCCTCAACTGAGATGCTTAACACATGCAATTCAAATGATTCTACCTAAGCAAAAAAAAGCAAAAATTCGAGACTACTATGATTTCACTTGATTTGGACTAGAATTCCACCCTTTCTCCCCCGGAACTAGGAAGGAGAAGGGCTTTTTCATAGCAAAAAATCAGGAATTTCAACCTCAAACAATAATATCATAAGATAAATGAAGAAGCGCATCTCTGGAATTCAACCTTGAAGTAGCGCGCGATCACGAACGTAGCGCTCCAGGTGCCTAGCCATGAGTAGATCCAAGAGTGGTCTCGCGAAGCCGGAAAACCGCTACTAGTAGGATCCTAGCCAAGAGGTTGGAAAAGGGGATGAACTTCCAGAAGGTCCTTTTGATTCAACTTAGAAAGCTCGGGCCCAATAGTGTTTCCGTGCCTTCAAAAGGAGCTCCACTTGGCCCTACGAGTAGGGTCGGAGTCGGAACATAGGTAACCTCTGTAGCCTAAAGTCGCTTCGAATGGATTGCATCCTTTCTGCTCTTCTCCCTTTCCTCCTACGGGGCAAACAAGATCAGTTAACTCTAGCTTCTATCTAGTACGAGTGAGCTATGTCCCTTCTCGCTGTTTTCCCTTGACGGGGCAAACAACTTCCTTAACAATGGTTTTAAGCAACGGGTGAGAGAAGCTCCTTATTTTTATTCTAGCAACGGGGCATCTTCCCTTACTATGTATCTAGCTACGAGTTAGAATTCAGTCTCCTAGTAGCTAGCCCAACGACTCTTTCCCTTCACGGGGCAAGCATTGTGTAACGAGCTACGGAGGAGATATGTTCCTTTAATGTGTATCCACTAACGAGGCAGATAAGCGGATTATTTGCACTCTCTTTCTCCTAACGAGGGGAATAATATATAGAGTTTCTTGTTCTTAAGCGAATGCGGTTGAAGCGATCAAGGGTAAATGCTTACTGACTTGGGCCTGTTAGCAAGGGAAGGACAGGGCGAACCACAGCTTGAGAATCCCTATAGTGGGTAATGTATCAGACCCGCCAGGTAGTGCGATATGAGGCTTTAAAGCAAACGAATGAGGAAGGGAGGAATGCTAACTCAAAGGGCCGGGTCCCGATGAAGAAACTGATAGGGGCTAGTTACTAACAGCAGTATGAAACTTTTTCACTTGAATTTCCCCCACTACTAGACTATAAGGGGGAGAGGGAAGATAAAGAAGTACTATTAGTATAAAGTAATTAACTATTTTGATTATTTAAGATTCCCCTTCCCCCACTACTGTAAGCTCTGACTATGAAGAAAAAGCAAGGGCTCCTTTCTGAATCTGGATTTCGAGGAACGAACCTAATTGGAGTAGAGGGAAAAGCAACTGAATCCCGAGTTTAGTGCTTTGTCGACTCAGAGTTAGAGTGCTAAATGAGCTAGAAGCGGGTTATGGATCACTTCTTCTCACATAGTAGATCTCAAGTCTTTATTTTGGCTTCGATCCTTTTTGCCTATTTTCGTTATTTGGTCGAGGAGGGAATCTAGTGAGCTAAAGTTAGAATCCTTTGGTGAATTCCGGTAAGGAGAAGCGAACTTGACTCCTGCTTAAAATGAGTAGCCGGGTTAGACTCCAATCGCTGTCACTGTGATTTTTCAAGGAAGAGAAGACTGAGTTCTAGCTGGAGTTACCGGCCGATAAGATCTCTGAGATTGACCAGCCAGCTGGGTTGGTTTGGCTATTCCTTTCTATTGAAAAGGAGTCAGCTGTCTGTGCGAGTCACCTTCTTCTAGGCTCCGAGTCACCTTCTTCTAGGCTCCGCTGGACGACACGGCATTCTCGTTCAAATATAGGCCGGCCGTACTTGTGATGGTTCCCAAGGATCCAATATGACCGCTTAGGTCTACGTTGCCACGATATTGTTCTATGGAAGCGGGCGGGCTGCTTTTGAAAAGTTCGGCCCGGTTTTTTTGGTGTCGTAGGGGAGGGATTGCCCTTTCTAACGCATATTCTGTCGTACCGGCATGGCCCCACTGATTTTTTTTTCGATCGGAGCATCAAGCAGCGCAACCCGGTTCTACTTGACTAAGCCCCGTGCTCGTCCAAGGAGGGAGTTTGCTTTACCCAACTCCCCTTTTTGATAACAAGGCAGAAAGCCCCGACCCGACATTCATTAGTTTCGAATGAAGAATGAAGAGTGCCCTGCCCAGCAAGATACGGCTCAGCCCTATAAGTTAAGTAAGAACATGACCACACTAGACCTGACGGATTTCATGGTCACGGTCCTTTAATGAAATAGGCCCCTCTCACTACAAGCCCACATGAGAAAAGAGTGCTTCGGCCCTGACTACACGTAATGTGACTGAATGGTCACGTTTCAACAAGCAACTCCATGAGCGCTGACGCGCCACTGACTGATAAGGGGGCGCTAACGCGCATCCGTTTTCTTGCACCGTAGTGCGCTAGCTAGCCCTGTGGTTTTTCAGCAGCCGTAGTTTGCGTAGTATCGCTATGGAGCGCTTCTCATTGAATTACGTGTACCCTAAAATCTTTTATTTTGAAGTTGGTAAAGACCCACCCCTTGTTTCAGTCAGAATCAGTCCCCGGGACCCCGGGACATTGGCTTCCGCCAACAGTGAACTATTAAGGATCGCATCCCGCGCATATTCTACATTATAGCCTGCAACTGATTCAGCTTCCGCTTCTGGGAGATCAAACGGAGCTCGATTAGTTTCTGCTAGACGAGAAATGAAGAACATAACCAATACGGGGAACAAGGGAATACCGGACCATATCTGCTTTTGCGCCATGACAATCTCACTCGAATTACGGGGACCTACACATATTAGTACAGTATACCGGGGTCCCCGGCCAGAACCACACGTGCAAGTTTCCCTGCATGTGGCTCGTCCGTGCTTTCCGAGGCGCTGCCTGTGACTCAGCATGGGAGAAGGGGACGGAACTGCACACTTTCGTGTTCAGAGCATTGTCCGAGTGAGTAGGCAGCGCCTACCAAGCAAAGCTTTCTTGAAGAGGCTGGGCTGGTTCCTTTTCGGCGCCCGCCCTTGATTTAGATGTTGGGGCAAGGCAAGCCCCAGGAAAGTCAGTATAGGTTGGCTC
>JBBNAE010000015.1:70000-107500 GCA_039657345.1 Stephania japonica | reverse complement strand
GGGCCTAGCCCTCTTTCCTCTTTCTCCACTCGAGTCTGGAGTTCAGCGGCTTTCATCGTTGACGAACACCTGCGCTAATAAGACAAAACAAAGAAGTGGGGAGTCTATGCCTTGAATGAATCAGTAACAACGGATTAGTGAAATGAGGGAAAAAGGGGAATGGCCTCTCAATCATGGGTGGACCTGGACTTGAACCGGTCACGGAGCTCTCAACTGAGTTGTTTAGGTTCTGGAATTCCATCTCTAGTTGGGGGTTTCGGTTCGAAGGTTTGAAATTGTGGTGCGGGTTCATCTCTCTCGACCTGTTCAGGTTCAAGGGAAGGGTGATCGAGGGGACCAAGACTTTAGATCTCTTCTCTATGGCGGGAGGTTTCTTTCGTATCCAGAGTTTGTTGGGGAGGCCAGATAAAGACGGATTGGATCGAGAGGCGATGCCTATGCCTCTTCTTCATCGATAGGATTCCCATCATTTGCAGTCTCCGGCGAAGGAGACAGGGGCGAGGTACCGAACATGTTCTATCCTCAACCTCCATCCGTCATTAGTAATCTCAATCCGCTTTTCCTATTCACTAGTACACTGCGCGCTACAACTAGCAGCCTGCGGAAGCTAGCGCGCTAGCTAGCTACTCATAGTTATAGCACTTGGAAGCCAGCTTCAAAACTACAGCGCGCAACGGCGGAAAAGCTTTCTCTTTATGGTGTAGTGTAGTCAGCTGCTTGCTGCTCGTGGAGTGCTTATGCACTCCACTCGTTACCACTAAACGACGAAGCCTGGAGCGGAAGGAGGGACTTGAACCCTCAACCTCAGCCTTGGCAAGGCTATGCTCTACCATTAAGCTATTTCCGCCAGCGGGGCAACGTCAAGTAGCGAAGCACTACTGAGCAATTCACGTATCACTTGATACGAGACGGACGACTTCTGTTTTTCCGCCAGACCACACTCTTGACCTCCGATCGAGCTACGAGCACGAGTGGGTAGGCGGCTGGGGGGGGGCTGGGCTGAGAAGGAAGGGGGGACCTACCTTGATTTTTGCTTCGCGCCAGATGAGATGATGATTAGTGGGTCAGGGGAGGTGTGTGTGCTCTTTATCACTAAAGGGGCGGGCTGGCTGGGCTGCCTTTTCAATAAATCTCCGGCCGCTCAGTGCCACTATTGGTGCGATAAGTAAGGAGTCTTGGTCTCGAGTTGAGCTGGGGCGTCATTTCATTCTCGTAACGGGAGTGAGTGCACCGCAAGACCAGACAAGTTGCTCCCTCGCCGCGGCGGCATCTGTCTTTGAAGTTCAGTCATTTCCTAAGACGGCTCCTCTTATTCTACGATAATCCAAGCAGCAGCTCCAAGAGTCTGCTCGGAACCGGTCGATTCCTGAGCCATTCGTTCTCCCCTCTCGGTTGGCGTTTGCCAGCCACTAGAGCAAGTAAGAGAACCTAGAGTTCATGAACTTAAAGAACCGATGATTTTGACCGGATTGTACACCCGGCTATGTATATGGATGTACATAAAGAAGGGACATCTCTCTCTCTCGACGGGGAAGAAGCTGCAGCGGCACCTCACGAACTTCTGACTGGGGCAGCACCATCCTATAGTATAGGCATTTTCTAGTGTTTGGATGCACGTGTTTTGTTCATATTCCTGCGCAGTTCAGAGAGCAATTGTCCCCCAAGGCAACCACTTCTGTCTTTCTTGGATATGCTCAGTCTGGGTATAGATGCTATGACGTGAAATCCAAGAGACTCGATGTATCCTTGAATGTTCTCTTTACTGATATCGCCTCATATTCTCCTTAACCTAATTCATCGGCCCCGGGGGAGAATGGTGATGGAGATGTATTGCGGCCTTCTCCTGTTCATCAACTCGAACCTCATTCTTCTGCAGTTGATGTTACGGATCAGCCTCACTCTTCAGGCCAGCAGCTTTGCCCAGCATCTTCTGCCGATTGTCAGCCTGTTCAGCTGACCTCAGAGGATTCCAGTCACCCGGCACAGCATGTTTATTCTCGGCGGCGATTACAGTCTGTTTCCCAGGGTCAGACTACTCCAGAAGATCAGCAGTCTACCCCAGTAGCTTCCCTTCCAGTCGCTTCCTCAGATTCTGGATCCGGTTCGTCGATCCTCTCAAGTTTCTTATCTCGTTGAAGGATTTTTGTCTTATCTTATGAATCGTTTTCCCCGAGCTTACCTCATGTCAGTTCAATCTTATCATGAACCTGAATCATTTGCTGAAGCCTCCAATCATTCTTGCTGGAGAGATGCTATGCAGGAAGAAATCAATGCCCAGGAAAAAAAGAATAATTAGGACTTAGTTAGTCTCATTGCCTGCAGGGAAACAAGCCATTGGCTGCAAGTGGATTTACAAGATCAAGCATAAAGGGCTTGGTAGAGAGATACAAAGCTAGATTAGTAGCTACGGGATTCCCGCATTGGGAATGAGTCGAAACTGAGGCAATGAAATTGTTGCCCCAGGTTGCTAAAATGACCACCATTCGTGCGTGTCATTCTTGCCTTGGCTGCAATCAAAAAGTGGCCCTTATTTAAACTTGACGTGAAGAATGCCTTTCTCCACGGAGATCCGCAAGAATCAGTTTCTATTCAGCCTCCTCCAACTCCAGGCTTCTCTTCTCCCAGGAATCCTAACTTGGTATGCAAGCTCAAGAAAGCTCTCTATGGGCTAAAGCAGGCACCAAGAGCTTGGTTTGAAAGGTGCAGCAGAGCAGTTGAAGGTTTGGTACCCAGGTATGTCGAATCGCTTGACGGAACTACATCTGAAGAATCATGACTACACCACACCTGACGGAACTTGACTACACTACATTTGAAAGAAAGCACAGTCCTCCTGTGTGACTGAAAGCTACATTGGAACGGGGGAGTACTACATGAAACCTTCATGCTTCGGCCCCCCGGGCCGGAGTTTGCTGGCTTCAGAATACTTGTTTTCTTTTTTTTTTTTTACTTCAAAAATCTTTTCTTCCAGCCCATAAAACTGAGGATAATCTCTTTTGGCAGCTCAATCCTCACGGTCAAAATTCTGCCAATTCTGCCTAAAAATCTCTTCAGGTGATCAAGAGGGCCCCCTTTTTCAGTAGATGAGATTAGGATGAAAGGTATTATCTCAACGCTTCTTTTCTCTGGCTTGCTCTTCCAAATCTAATTTTTGCCTGCGGTAATGTAATCGGGATTTCATCTCCTAAATTCTTTTTTTCTATGAAAGCAGGAAAGTGTTGTTCGAAATTCTGCCTTTTTCCATGAGATTTTCTAGAAGCACTTCTGCAACCTTCTCTCTTTCAATTGGTGTTTCCCTTGGCGCGATTTTGGAAGCTGAGAATGAAGGCCTTCCTTAGAAGTTGTCGCTCAATCGAAAGGATATAACACATACGAAACCTTAGCTTCGCTGACTTTATGAGGTATAACCTTCGCCACGACATTAGTGGCTTAGCTCTTCGCACTTCCCGCAGGAACGAGCGGATAGCGAAATGTTGGCTCTGCGATCGACATGTGGACTTACGGACCGGACCTGTGCCTTTCTGTGCTTGAAGGGCACAGGGGCAGACCCCAACCTCTGGATTTCGGTCATGTGCCTTGGTCCCCGAACCATTGGGCCCTTGATGTTGGGAGGAAGAGGTTGGCTTTGCCAACGCAGTCCGCGCGGTACGGAAGATTGGTTCGCTCCGCAAAGCTGAGCTTTTCGGTTCGCTCCCCCTATGTAGTCTGCCTCCTTTCTCTTGATGGAATATAACAATGCCCGAGCTCCAGCTTTGCTTGCGTTCTTCACCGGCGTTCGCCGGATGTATCACTCATCCCGCTCCTAAGGTAAGGAGTCTTCTGTGTGTTAAAATCTTTACGGGAATGAATCGCATATGTTGGTTGAGAATTGCTCGGGAATTCATTGAGAGTTACTTTGCCAGGTTCTAGGGGGGCTACTCCTCTTTTTTGTCGATCGAGCCGCTCTCCCTCATTCCACTCGTCCAGCCCTCTTCACGAACTTGTACAATCGATGCCACAGAGATAGCCAACTCTATTATCGAAGAAATAGGGAAACGGGCGACGATTTGGCACCAGATATCCGGAGGTGTGGAAAGAGCAGCTGTGAGAAGCGGAAAAACCATCAAAAAACGACGATTGTTCGTGGAGGTTTCCACAGAAAGACCCCTTGGTTCTGGCAAACGGATCACAATTACAGGTACCTGGGAGCATACCGATGGAATGAACGAAATACGAACAGTTAACATAATATGGTCATAGATCTTAGGTTGTAACTTGATCATGAGCGAATTGGTTGATGTTGCACCCACGAAGTATGGAAAGTGCCAAACATTGGGAACTACCCGGGGAGGAGTTAGGAACAGGAACAAGGAGAAGCGAGAACCACTTAAATGGAGGAATCGATTGTATTTCGTCCTTTGTTCCCCATAGCAACTGGGAATCGAAAAGCACCAAATTTGATGACTTATTAAGGGAAAGACGAAGTAAGAGCATGCTATTGAAGACGTTGCAACATATGTCGGGGAGGCCTCCGTTGATTGTGTACGAACAAAATACGAGTCAAAAGGCAGGGTAAGAAAGGGTTTAGCTAATGGAGATATTGACTCTTCCGGGAACCAGTAACGCGTAAACCATGTCAAACCAAGACCGATCAATATCCGAACGGAACGGATTCTAATTCTCTCCTAGAATAGTTTCCGGTGCGAAATGAAATTCATAGGATATATAAATGAGTAATTCAAAGGATAAATCTAAATATGCTCGGTAGAAGGTTGATGAAGTAGCTCGACCAATAGGGAGAGGGATGAATTCTTTTCATTCATTGATTGATTCAAGGAAGCAAGCTACTGCTACCTTGAACCAATCTTTAGCTGCCTATTTTCATTATGACCTCCAGGGCTTGAAGATATAACTCACAGCCGGGATTTTGTAATTGGTCGACCAGCATATGGAGATCATCCCGGGTTACTATTTCTCCCTGGCTCATCCCTTGTGCTAGTTTTTGAGCCAAGTCCAACCAGGTATGGGAGTCCCGTTGAATAGAACCACCGGATTGAACATTGGCGAAGGCTTCGAGCATGGCGGCCGCCTTTTCCCGCAAAACATTCGCCGAATTGTCGGCCTGTGCCTGTGGCAGGTCCACGGAAGCCAAAAATTCGGGGATTTGGATTTTAGGTTGGGCGGGCCGTCTTCTCAGCCACCTTAATTTCTTAGGAAAATGAAAGTGGAAGAAGCCTTCGTTTCGACGTCGACGCATAGCATAGTAATTGTTTAACTGCTCCGCTCCCCCGGGGGAGACTTGTTTGAAATCACCGGTTGGCTTGGTCCAACCAAGAAAGACATGGGAATTTTTGGGCATCAGATTCTCTTCTCCTACGATATTTCGAGTTACCTTGAAAAACAGACTGTATAATAAGTAAGTAGTGCTTTATTAATGGATTTTAGCGCTTTCTTGCTAAGGAGATGAGTTGCCTTCTTCAGATTGAAATTCTCTCTGGGAATCATATCCCTAAGCTCTCACTCGAAAGGGTTCAAAACGTATTCGTTGCTAAGAAGATTATGAATTTTAATTTGAAGTAGGGACTCATCCAACTAAGCTTAGCCTTTACCTGAGCACCTTGCCTTACTAGCTTTATTGTAATCCTCTTTTCCCTCAATCCTCTTCTGCATCACCAATGATAGTTGACCAAGAACTCCTACTACCACTAGCACCGGTTACTGGAACAGCAGATGATTTCACTCTAACAACAGATAAGGAGACAAGAGCTCCTAATAGAACACTTACCGAATCTGAATGCAGCCTTTATTCAACTAAGACTTCTCTTCCCTTTGTGGCATTTGTCCCTTATCCTATTGCTATAGATTCCATTTTATCAACATTCCATTGGGAAAGATCCAAGCAGCACCACTTCTCTTACTAAAACAGCGTATTCTCTTCCCCTTCCTCCAGGACGACTATAGGTTTACGCTAAGAGATATCTTTTCCTGGTAATTCTAACTATATTGTAGGTAATCTAAGGAAAAAAAAGAGATGTACCTTGGGGCTAGAGATTATATCTTACATGGTAGGGCTATAGCTAATAGTAATAAAGCTTTCCCTATTAGACAGTCATCTACTAGTAGGCGCTCTATGGCCTTGAGCTCCGATTCTGACTTTCATGACTCGGCCGTAACAGAACGATCTGAAAAGATAGTTGATTGATATGCTGCTACGCTTCTCCAATCAAGAATAGAATATGTATACTATCTGTCTATTAGAATTCCCAACATGCATAAGTACAAAACCAATTTACATAGAATAAAGTAGGGTTGGAACCAGATGATCTTCGAGGCCGTCTTTGGCTTTACTGATCCTGTAAGAACTTTCCCAAAGCTAAGATTTATCCGCTCCTCCCAAAGCAAAGTTATACCCTTTCTTCTTCAGAAAGACCTAGTCCACCTGATTGATCCTACGGTCAGCATCGGTTTGATTGGTTTTGAAAGACGCTGGCTTTCTCTGCCGCTTTAACGCGCCTAGGCTGGTATCCTAGTTGGAGCATGATTTTCCATGCTTCCCTACTGGGTTGATATCCATCTACCCGCGGTTTATATCTTTTCCTGCTAAGCTTAAGACACAAGACTCTTGTCTTCGGGTCTTCTTTTATTCGGGTGATAACGGTATAACCAAAAGAAAAGGGCGAAACCAAGGAGTATTGATGTCTAGGACCGAAAGATGAGTGGAAGAAGCCATCCCCATACTCTCTAGTGGCACGAACTTACTTCCAACAAAAAAGCACTATGGAGTAAGAGAGAAGGAACGGAGAAAGGAAAGAATACCTCAGAACTGCTATGCTACATAGAGAAAGACCTTCTACGTTATCTAGCTATTACTAAGTTAAAATAGTTGAACTATGAGACTATGATCTGAAATAGAATAAGAAGTAATGAAAAAGATCTGATAGTAATAAGAAGAGATATAGAAAGTGTGATAATAAAGACGAAAGGAGAATAACGCTACTGCATATGCAAGGACTGGCTCACCCGGAATTGGTAAATCGAAAAATGGAGAGTAAGAGGTATCAAAAAGAGACCTACTCTTTATCGAGACTATTTGAAAGTGCTAAACAAAACTAAGGAATATGAGATGCTAGTCTTATCGGATATAGAGCTCAGCTTGCCTAAATATCATAATCTAAATATCATAAGCGATGTACTTTTTTGTCATTAGCTTGTAAATGGAAGGTGTAATATTCATGCTTTTCAATACTGTCTCTTGGTGTCATAAGTACTTTTCTTACTACGTGACTTATTTTTGGTCTATCTACATTCCAGGAAAGTGTTTTTTCGACGTTCAATGGCAGAAATGCTATGGTTACATCGTATATGTGACAGCTAGTTGCAACTAGGGTAGGTTTACGCCGATTCTCCAAAGTCATAAGGCTGAAAACCAGTTGACGGAACTTGAACTTGGTTGGATCACTTACCCGATACATCCCTCTTTCATTGGTTTTGTGTTTATACATAGGGAAATCCGCTGGTTTGCATCCCAACAGCCCCAACCTTGTGATAAGATCCATGGCATACTTGCACTGAGACAGACATACGCCTTTCTTTGATCTCGCTACCCCGATTCCCAAGAAAGATGGAAGATCACCCAACTCTTTGATGGCAAAGGTTTTCTTTAGGTGTCCTTGTTGTTCATCTATGGAACTTAGGTAATCTCCAGTGACATCGGACTGCTATCGTAGAGAAAAGAAAGGCAGCTTAAAGGAAAGCAGTTGTAAGAGAAAAATCCCCCACCTAGCATTATACTTTCTTACCACCGTTGAAAAGCATTTTGAAAAGGCCTTGACGGAAGTTAAGTCACCCAATGAAGTAAGTAAAAAAAGGGCAAGGGCTGGTTGTTCGTTGCGCTTTACTTTATTTAAAGCAATGTTCTTCCAGTCTTATGCTCTGGAGGGGAGGAATCCCCCCGTACCACGAGATCTATCTGTTCCTCTTTCCCTTACCCGATCTGGCCTTCCTTCGGGTGTGGTTTTGAGGCCAGCCACCTCTTCCATAGCCTTCGAGGCTAGGAAACGACTTCTATTTTGGCCAGCCAGCGGGAACACGAGCAAAGGCTACTTCCAAGTCAGCGGGTATAATATTATGCAAAAGATAAGCCTTCCGCCCCAAGTGAGTTGTCTGTTCCCATTTCCCTCACTGGACTGGGTTACCGAGGATCATCCCTCCAACTCACCGTAAGGTAATAAGACAACGTTTGGAGAGGTCAGATATGTTGGTGAGGCTGTCTTTGTCAACCTTAGCCAGTATATCCTCTCCTGCTCTGGATATTGTTCGGGTGGTCCACTCAGCCTTGGTCATGTTGTCCTCAACGCGATCACTTCTTGAGCGGTATATCCCAGAGATCCAAGCGGCAGAAGAGAAAGGAAGGTGTAAAGCGGTAAGGCATTACGCTGTGGTCAATCTTCAGATATGGAGTAGGTACCGAACCGGAGTCAGAGTCAGCTGCGGCATTTCATTCAGTCAGCTTGGCTTTTTCTATAGTTTGCCTTTTTTTTTGTCTACCTTCTTGAGTCAATGTCGCATTGGTCCATTCCGGTCTTCAGTCAGTCAAGTCAGTGTGCACCAAGCAAGCAAGCCAGTGAATTGATCCTCGGGTGAATAGAGTAAGATAGTGAAGTGATCCTAGCTCAATGCTTTCCTATCTGGTCCGAGCCGAGGGTTACTCTAAGGGATAGCTAGACTAGTTGCATGGTAACTTCCTCGATTCAGGACTGATGTGAATAGCCCTTAAAGGGGATCCCTCTCTCAGTCAGTCAAGTCGGAATCGAGTTCATACAGAGAGAGTCTGTTCAACTCTGCTTTGAAGCATTCAATAAAGTAAGAGTCAGCCAGGCTTTGCTGTGGCACTTATTTTATCTATTTATTAAGTCATTTTGCATTCCACTTTGGGAAAGAAAATCTCTGTATTATAATGTATTCTAAGCCTAATAGCTAGTCTTTGGATGGGAGTTCGAGTTCAGGATCGGAACTCGAAGGCAGGAAAAGCATGAAGTAAGCTCAGTAAGCAGTAAACAATGAAAGAAAGTCTGTCAGTAAGGACGCATTTAGCGATGGGAAAGATTCAATAGATAGAGTAACAAAGGGAGTTGAAGTGATCCCAGTCCCAGCAGGGTAAGAATAATGGAATTCTACTAGTTCAGTTCAGTTAGGATATATAAATGAGTAATTCAAAGGATAAAAATTCATATTTGATAGGATTCGATTCATTTTAGTAATGCACAAAACAAATGGGATTGATTATGTATCACAATTTCATCACTACATCGAAGGCTTTTTTGTAAATATATTGATAAGATAGCTTGGTATCCAAACTGTATCAATGATTGTGATCCTCATTGTGTACATAATTCGTGTTAGGATATACCAAATAAATTGGGTATAGGGCATATAACAAAAGAGTTTCCATTTCTATCGGTCATAAATATATATATAAATTCAAAGCAGACAGGAACCAATTGAATGGTTGTTGGGTTATTGTTCCAGCACCCTAATTCTTAATAGTTCCGTTCCGTCAGGCTCTGATGAAATAAAATATAAAAAAAGACCTTCAAGAAAGAAAACCATTTTCAAGAGACAAACTCCAGTGAACCACTTTCCGCCTCTCTTCATTCCATTCATTCCCCTTTGTTTGAAGGAAGTAAAAAAACAAAGAATCTAACGCTCTAGTCTAATTGAAGACTTTCAACGCTCATGCTATTTGAAAGAGCTTTCAACATGGAGTGGAGACTCCATAACGTACACAAAGAGTCACTCATCCATGAATAGAATCCTCATTCAGGTCTTGTTCCGCACTCAAATGGATAACTCAAACCCTTACCTTGACCAGTTTGTAGTGGAAAACCTCGATGACATAATCGTTTATAGTCACTCACTGGAGGTCAACAAGAGCCTGAGTACAGTGTTCCGGGTGTAGCAGGAAAAGAAGCTGTACGTGAAACGGTGCTCAGACGAAAGTGCTATTTCTTGGCCATTGGATCAGCAAGGGTGTGATTCAGATGGATCAAGAGAAGATCAGGTCTGTTGTGGACTGGGAAGTGCCGAAGAAGGAGAGAGCAGGCAGCAGTGGTGAAGCCGAATGCTCGAAGCCATTTTTTATACGGCAAGACAGCTCAGGAGGAGTCTAAAGTGGCCACAACCTAGTAGGGGTTTGACGGCAAGCGCAGTGGAGAGCGCCAGGACGGGCGTCAAGGAGAACGTCGAGACGCCGGAGCGCGAGGCCTGCAGAGGAGATAATAAAAGGCTCCGCAGAGGAGATCCGGTAACTGTTATGAATGTGGAGGAGTGGGGCATTTTTCCCGTTACTGTCCCAATCGGAGGACGGACGAATGCAGCTGGGGAGTGCAGAATAGACCAGCTGAAGATGGAAGAGTGAACGTTGTGGAGCCTAGAGCCCGGGAAGACGGTAGTCGGAAACATAGCGGGGGTTCAGAAGCTTAGGAGAGGAGACGGTTTCGCTGTCGTTAGATTGTGTGGCAACGTGAGCCAACGTCAGCAGAAAGGAGGAGGAAACGGAAGGCTGTATTCCGAATCTATGTCGGAATTGGCCAGTGCAAAGATGATCATTGATGCTGGGGCAGTTCAAGCAGGACGTCTGGTGTGACGTCGTCCCTATGGACGTATTACATATAACAACTTTTATTACCTAGGTACTAAAAGTAGGGTGTTACCCGCGTAGGGAGAACACCGGTTTACTTTTAACGGCAAACGCGGTTATTGCCATCAGAATACTTTGGCAGAATACTTTGGTTGGCTAAGGAGAAAACGTGTTGTTGGCATACCATTTCTGGACGTGGTGGAAGAGTCCATAGAATGCTATGCCTTTCTAGCAAAGCCAACTAGCAGAGCCGATGCGAGGATCGGTGGGATGCCGTAGTCATACGGAGGCAATCGGAAAGGCTTTGACGGAAGGAGGACCGGGAAGTGCAGATGTTTCTGCAACACTCTTCCGACTTGATGCCGAAGGAATTGCCGGCTGGATTACCCCTAAGAGTGGAGGAGGATATAGAAGCAGATTGAGTTGCAGGCGGGAGCGAGTCTACCCTGCAAAGCGGCTTATCGCTTATCCCCATTTTCAAATGAGGAGATCCGACGTCAAGTGCAGGAATTGCTGTCGAAGGGGCGGGGGAGTCTCAGTCCGTGTTCAACGCCTGCTTGACTAGCTCAAAAGGAGGCAGCTGGAGTGTGTAGATGGGCTTTGAATAAGATAAGGGTGTGAACTACTTCCAATAATGCCAACGATGGATGACATTATGGACTGCCTGTCGGGAGCGTGTTACTTCGCAAAGTCTGTGCTGGTAGTGGCGGCATCCAATCCGACGGGAAGGAAGGGAAAAAAGGCTTTCAACACCAAAGACGGCTTGTACGAGTGGTTGGTGACGCCGTTTGGGTTGACGAACGCACCCAGTACGTACGTTCATGAGGCTGATGAACGAGGTGCTCAGGCCGTGGATCGGTGAGTTCGTCATTGTTGATTAGTAAACTATTCTTGTCTTTAGTCGGAGTCGGCTCGAACACTTCGAGCATTTGAAAACGGTTTTCAATCGGTTGAGGGGGGAGCAGTTGTTTATCAACCGAGATAAGGGTGAGGCAGAATTCTTGGGGAACTCATCTATTTTTTATTTGTAGTATCCCGAGAAGCTCCGAATTCGAAAGTCGCGTCCCTCTCGGTCGAGGCTGACAGCTCCTGCGCCCCCCCTATATAACATGGGAACTCCACTAGAATAGAAAGAATTCAACCTTGACGTTGCTATAACGCAACGCCTCGCTCGCTCCTACGTTTGCAGGCTCTGTTGAATAGCAAGCCGGCAGAGAGTGCACCAAATGCGCACCACTACCACAAATATGCTTAACACACACCTCTAAGGTCGCCCTCCCGCCTCGTGTTTTCGCCAGAGTGTTGTGCCATACTTCGATAATTACACGGTTCGGAGGAACGAACTCTAACTCATTTGGGTGAAAGCTCCTTCTTCCAATCCCGTAGAGAGGCCTGGAAGAATTGATTGAGAATAACAAGACGATTGACCGAATCATCCTATCCTAACCTAAATAAAGACATCATGCCCTAGACGCGAAGGTGAGTAAGAGACCCAGGTAAATTCTGCGAAGATAGAAGAGCGGACTTCTGAGGAGACTGGAAGCCTATAAATAATAGGAATGGCGAACTGGAACCTCATCCTTCAAAGGTTTGGTGTATAAAAGTCCTATTTGTCAAGACCCCGACCTTGCGTCTTCCTTGTGGTGGGGGACTGCGGCAAGATTTTTTGAGGGAGACACATGACCCTCAACGGGCTGGACATCCGGGAATTGAACGAATGCTGGCATTGTTGACAATCTTGTCTTACTGGCCTCGGACGGAAGAAGATGTGGAAGCAAGGCATATACGGGGATGTGGATGATATCTATTTCTTTATCCATCGGATATATGGATATGCATGTGAGGTGCGTGTGCTCCCACTGGGACTGGGCTAATTACTCAACTATCCCCTACGGGGATCGAACCCGTGTCTTCGACATGAAAAGACGATGTCCTAACCACTAGACGAAAGGGAAAAAAAGGTGGAATGCATACCTTATTTTATCTTTATATACCTTTAGGAATAGGAAAAGCAGATTCATTAAGGCGACTAAAAACTCAATTGAATGCATCCTTGAGTGACTCTGATCACACCTTTAGGAACAGAAGAGACTGAAAAGGTCACTCTCAATTGAAAAGGTGACTTTCCATTATCTCGGTTTCGGCTGCATTCATTTATTCAACTTGATACGGGGGAAGTACGACACAGTAGTGTTGGCTGGGTCTCGCTCCCTTCCCGCACTCTTCCTCCCCCTCCCCACTCAAAAGAGCGATGGAGAATCTCGATCACTGAACGTCCGGGGCGATTTGAAGCGACTTGTAGTGCCTTCGATCGATAAAGCTTCTGGTCAAGATTACAAAACGATGCTTCCTTGATTCCTCTAGTGTGGTTTCTTCTTTTTTAGTAATAGAAGGATAAAGCGCTGTAATAATGAGTCGTATGGGAAAGCTTCGGTATATTAGTTGGTTGGTTCCCAATCGTTATTGTCTTGGTTTACGCCTTGGTGATCTAATTGCTTCTACTTAACTCAGAAGTAAGGTTGCTAGCTCGTCCGGTTCATTTGCTGTCCCTGCCCGCTCGCACTCTCTTCTCCTGCTGCTGTCCTCCGTCCAGTTTCGGATCGAAGAAAGAACAGATTTTAGCAAGTTTGAGAAGCCTTAAGGCAGCCCGTGTAATGGTTGAAGTTATGAGGCAAAGATAAGAAGCTTTTTTTGAGGAAAACGAGTAAAGGAAGCGGCTTGCTTCTTCCTACCAACAAGAAAAATAAATTATCAGGATATCGAAAATGGTTAAATCGCCCTGCTAGCTTAAGTCAAAGAGAGTAATCGGGAGTAGTGAAAGTCAACCTTTCCTGCCGATGAGCCAAGAAATTTTCTCACGCGTAGCCGTCGGTGGTTGTTAGGAAGTCCGCTTCTCACCCAATTTCCTACTAGCGTACGTACTCAAATCTCTGCTTTCTTTTCCTTAAGTAGCGAAGCGCTTTCAATTCCCCTTGCTGTTAATGAGTAAAGGATGGCTGTCAGCCTCCGAAGACCTAAGTGGTGTAGTTGCTCTCTCTCACAGTCATGAGTCAGTCTATCTTTAGCTTCTATTTAGGAGCTGCTAACCTCACTTTGTTCGGGAAAGGCTTTGTAGGAATTCGGCCATCTTCCTCGGTTGTTGGTTCACCTCATGAGTAAACTACCTGCTTTCCCGCCTATTGACAGAAGGAGAACTGCACTTTGTGAGATAGCGATCTCATTATCCTTAGGCCCTCTTTCGTCGTCAGCTGACAGACGAGAAGGGGAAGGACTACAACTAGCCAGCTGTAACGACTGGGAACTGCTCTTACTGACCACCGGCGAGATGAACTTCAACATTCCCTCTCTCTATGTATTTCTAGATATCGGTAATTCGATATGCGCTTTACCACATATGAAAGTCAGGTTTGACGGTAGGGTGGGGAGTCATTATTACCACTTGTGCTGTATCCATAGAGGATAAAATGCCTCACTAGCTTTTGACCATAGCATAGGTGGGAGTGATTCGTCAGGGTAGTCTCGTCTATACGGTTCTGCCGGGTGAACTCAAGGGGGGGGGGGTGCCATCTATACAAGAAGAAGTGCCATCTACACGAGAAGAAGAGGAAGCAAAGCTCGGCTCGTTATCGAGGAAGCGACTGCATCTTAAGTAGGTAGAAGTCAAAGCACGACCCAAGCCCGTGAGGTGAGGTCGCGTGTCAAAGCAGCACAAATAGGAACTACATCCAGTACCGGGGACCAATGAGCAATATGCCCCCAGGTGTCTTTCTTGTGGACCAGGACTTGAGAAGGAGTCGTCTTTTTTTGATAAGAAAACTAGTACACGAAAGAGATAGTTATCCGATCGAGTAACGTATGGTACTGCCGAGCCATGTTCTTCACCACTCGTATAGTGGCCATGTGTTCTTCACTTGTATAATATGCGTACCCAACCAAGTCAAGGGCTGAGCGCCTTTGATATATCATTTATCTAGTGATCGAGAAATGCAACTCGATCAGGGTCGAGCCAATTATTGTAATGCTTTACTCACAGCTACAAGACTTTATTGGTCCGGTTCTTTTCCCTTCTGCCTTAACTTAAAACTAAAATAGTTCGTACGCATCTTTTTCTTTGCCTTTTGTGCTGTAGGGTCTTTAGACACTTGAGTTGCTGCACCCCCGCGGGTTGGTATGATATATACTCGATTACTCATACTTGATTGCTTGATATATCCATGCCAGTAGGGAGGGAAATACTTAATTGGCTTCGAGCTGCCCTTCTCTTTTAGAATCTGGAATTCCGGCGGGGCATATTTCTTGATATTTTTCAAAGAAAGCCCTATTTTTTTTAGCTGTTAGCGCGCAGTAGCCCATCTCATGATACGGAGAGAACCATTTGATATGAGTAACAATTAGTTTCCTTTCACCGGACGTGTGGCATTAAGAGCCCCTTGGGATCCTTCCTCATCAAGAGAAGAGATCCACTCATGCATAGCTTCGACTAAGAATAATAATACAAGCAAGGGAGTCTTCTTCTTCGGAGTCGCCCTAGGTTTCGATCGACCATCGGTGAGACCCCTCTTGCTGAAGTACTGGTTCCCTTCACTAAAAGAAAGAACTCGTTGAGACTTGGTCCATTCTTAGGAGAACCTCGTCTATCCCTCTCTCACCTCAAGGTATGGTTTGGGCCCCGGTGGTGGTGGAGGTAGATACGGACCCCTGTAGAACAGGATATCATCATTCTTGTTCTTCGCCTGCACTGTCAAGAATGCCCCAAACAAAAGAAAAGGGTCTTCGATGTCCTTCGCATGCTGCAATGTTGGGATAGGACGTTTCGTGTCGCAGAAGTATGCTTCTCGGACTCGAGCCAATTCTTCTTCGTTATCAGATGAGGCATCTTCTACCACTATACTAATTACATGTGACTGCACATTGTCTTCATACGTGCCATTTTCAAAAAACGATGACCCCTCAGATTCTGAGCTTATCATGTCCAAATGAGTAGGCTGGTACCCCAATATGGTAAAGTTGTGTAATCCCTTTTCAGTGGTGAACCAGGTGGATTCTGATGACTTTCCTCGTGACTGATTCTAGTGGTGCCAAGATTCCTTCGCCTTTCCCAAGCACGCATGGGTTGGAGAAGTCGTACCCCATTTCCGACATAATTCTTCTTACTTCTGTCTTGAAGTTATGGAATTCCGGCTTCCGCTTGACGGTGAGGGCGCCGCATGTTGGGCGCAACAAGCGTCCAGATGTTCTCACAAAAGTGACAGCTCCTTGTGACAATAATGTACTGTCTGGCATACTTTGCGCAACCATGTTCACCGTCTATCTATTGGCCCTGTTGTTGGCAAGAGGGTTTGGTACGTCGTTAACCGGCGACTTTCACTTTCCAATTTCCGCTCAACTCGTGTACCTATCTATTCCTCTTCCTCGAGCCGAGTAAGGTCTTTCAGAGCCTAGGCTAGTCCTCTCCTCTACCGGTGTTGACTCTCTCTTTCCTGTTCGTCTGAGATCCCGCTCGTTCCCGTCCTTCGCTTCAGGGCCTGTCCCTCGAGTACTCCATATCCGCGTACTTCACTGCCTTCCCGCTACCAGAAGACCCTCTCTTCCTCTTACTAAGCTTTTGGCACTAAGGAAAGAGGACCCACAGCCGATTCTTACCCTATTCCTAAGGCTATAGCTCCATCCCCGACTACTGAATTACCTGATGAGATAGCTTGAACAGCGGAAATCCCCGATTGAAGCTGAATCTCCTCTCCTGGGCCTAGCCCTCTTTCTTGAAGAACCTAGCCGGGAATGAACTTCCTTTTCATAGCTCGGAATGAATTTCCGTATCATCTTTCCGGAAGTGCGAGATTCACTATCCTTTCTTCCGTTAAGGAAGATGCCTTCATCAATCCGGCAAGAAAAGGTGGTTGTTCGCTTCCTTTCTTCAAAGCAGGAAATATGCGCTAAAGGTAGATATTAGATATTCGTTTCGGGGTAATATTTTGAAATAGATTCTATTTCTTTCCTAGGTGACCAACCACTCCTGCACTTGTTCCTTCTTCTCTTCTTCTACTCACGGATGGCTTCTACCGGCTAGCTTCTTTCAAGGCAAGGGGAGCTCATCTATTCATTTCCCTCTTACGAGCTTATGCTAAGGATGTTCTTCGATCCCAGGAAGTTCTTCGCTCGTAGGCTACCCCCGTTCTAAGCTTAGATCAATACCTACTGGTACTGGTTCCATCAATTAAATTTCCTCGGCCCTGAGCAATCTAAACTTTTTTAGATCAAGAAAACAAGCCTGAAGGTGCTAAAATAACCCTTGGGTAAGGATGTTTTGGTAAGGACGTCAAGAATATACGGCCGAGGTTTAATAAAGAAAATTCAGTGATCGAGCCTCTTCAAACCTCGCCTTTACAGTCGAGTGGCTACGCTCCTTAGTGTTAGTTCTACCCTTTCAAGATATCCCAATCGTAAAGTACCTAACCTAAGCACGGGGTGAGACAACTAATTAATAGTTAGCCACTCAGGACAGAGATTTGATTAAAGGCTATAAATTCTTATTTTCCCTTAGTCTGTTTGCCTGCGAACCTTCTTGGCTTGATAGTTCAAGTAGTAATGGCGATCTCCTGTCTGTGGTAGTCAAGCATGTCTGTGGCTAGAGGAGAAAGGCAGTAAATCTTAGTGCCCTGTAAGCGGTAGTTGAAGTCAGGCTTTCTAACTCCTAGTCGGCTAGTAGACGGAGGGGAGAGGGTTCCGAAGGAAGTGAAAACGAAGGCAAAAGTAATTTTCTTTGGACGAAATACCGGTAGCAAGTCTTCTCAAGACTACTTTCTTTGTTATAAAAGTTACACGACTAAGATCCTCTTTCGCATTGTCTTCCCACACCACCGGATATGAACCCAACAAGACCATCAATAGCGTCTGCGAGAACTCTAACGGTGGGTAGGCAAACAACTGAATCAATTCATCCACACAGCCAAAACAGCCTATTCTCTAGGAGCTTGCATTCCATGATAAGCACATCATTTCTTAACTTACTTAAGATCTGCCCCATTCCTTTTCTTTCCCCTAGTCATTGGTCCTACCTTTTTTATCTTTGCATTCTGTTTAGTAATTCTTTATGTAAAAAGGGTTTCTCTCTCTATGTGAATGTGGTTCCAAAGGGAAGGTGAAGACTAGTAGCCCTTCCAGAGGACGAGCCGAGAAGAGAGAGAGTCTACGGGCATAGGGAATGGTGTAGGTGGAAAAGAAGACAGGAGAAAAGACTGTGACTCTCCATATTGGACTGTACCTGGGATTGGCCGATCGGTACTCGTAGAACGGGTCCCTAATAAGGCACATGGGGTCGTATATTCCCCTCATTCGGCGAGGGAGGTTTGGGCGAACTCCACTATGGTTGACGGATAGATTGCGCTTAGCCCCTGAAAAAGAAAGATCTAGGGAGTCCAACTGAAACCACGGGTAAAGGAGCTCGCCTGGGAATAGATTCTCCTTTTTATGCAATTGAATCACTGGAAACTAGCATTCAAACTAGTTAGATCAATGGCTAGTAAACCTGCTATACCTGCTGGACTGGATAGATCTTTTCGCTTGCCCTAACGCTTGACTTTGCTTGTCCTATAGCTCGATAGCTTGAAAAATAAAAAAAAGATTATTCACTTGACTCCTATAATTATCTAAATTGATGGAACTCTCACTTGAGTAAGCGAACTCTAGATGTATTTGATCCGTCCCTGCGGAAAGAAATTCATAATCGAAAAAAGCTTTCCCTTTTGAGGTTTCGGATTATGAGGGTTCCAAACCATGTTCTCCAGTGCAGTTTTCATCTCGAGGTAGCATCGGACCCGAGTGGGTATCCTGGATAGAGGCTATGGTTCGCCATCCTGCTCACAGGCAGAGACTGAGTGATGCTGGTATACTGGACGCCATCATGTTGAGTGGCGAGCTTAAGGTCACTCCCGATCCTGATCAGAGTGTGTGTGTGGCGGAACCTGTTTGCCCGCTGGAGTACTGAGACGCACACCTTCATCACTGCTTGGGGGGAGATAGGCATCATCATGGATCTAATTTGGATGAATACACGGGAAGCCCAGAGACCTCATTTGGTATTGTGCGGCTTCCTTAATTGCACTAGCGCACTCAGGTGAGCAGCAAGCCGTTGGTTGAACCAATAGGTGGCTCTGGCAGAAGGTACCACCAGACACCCAATCCCAGCAGAAGACATGTTAGTAGGGCGAATCGGCTGTCTTTGACGTAGGCGAAGGCCATTGCCTCTGATAAGCCGAATGTCCTTGTACGACTACTTTGTCTTGTGGCGTCCGCTAATAGAATAACGCGATCCCTATCTATAGTAGTTCTGTCATCTTTCTTTCCATTCCTTTAGTTCTTGAGTGAAGGAAAGAAGGTCATCGGTCTTTTCGGTTAGCGAATCTATCCTTTGCTTCCATTAATGAATGTGCAATTCCCCTCCTTTTCAATAGATGCCCTGTCGTCTCTTTATCGATCCCCTGCTCTTTGTTAATCGATATTCTCTGTACGAGGGCTTTGCCTTTGACTGTGCGGAATAAGAGCTGTGGCACTTTTGAGATATGCCTTCATTTCTTCCGTTCCTCCATCTGGTGAGTTCTTAGCCAGTGCTTGAATAGCCGTTGCTAGTGATTCCGGTACTAAAGTAAGCGGTGCTACCCTTGTCGTATCCGCGGTGGATGGTCTTGTTGCAATAGACGGTGTTACATAATCTGCTAGTATAGAATCCGCTTTGAAAGAATAGGCTGCAGGCTAATCCGCCTCTTTGAGAGGGCAGCATCCGATTTCTAACTACGAGTAGGAGCTCACTCAGAAGGATGTAATCGTTGTTCTTGTTTAGCTAACTGTTCAATCATCCTCTGGATCGAATGCCATCTTTGTTGTTACAGTTACATATTCGAAAATTGTTCAATCAGAGGCTCTTATCCTAACCACTCTTCTTGGTCTTAGAGTACCGGTTGTAACTCACAATTGAATAATCGAAGTTAGATTCAATTAAGATAATAGCCGATTAGATGCGTAAGAGAGCGGACGAAATGATATCGAGATAAGAGAAGCTGAGGATGAGTTCACCGCTGCTGATCCTTTGTCCATTTAGAAATCCAGCTTCAACCCAGCATACGTCTGCCGTGGGAACAGGAAAAACGGAAATGTACTTTTTTGTTGAAGTCTTTCCCCTTGGGGGGTGCCTCGCACGTCTTGGAAGAATCTTTCTTTGTATCTGAAGTTGTTGGCCCAGTGAGGAAAGGACCTAGAAAAAGCAGAGAAGAGGGGACCTCGCCGGAGAAGCCGAAGCCCCGAAAGTATGCTTGATGACTTCCTTATAAATATAAATAATTTGCCTGTCTTCAGTTAGTAGGAACCGGGCGTCTCCCCCTTAAAAACTATGGGATGTGTTGGAAATTCGTATGTGATGCCCGACCTGCCTATTTCTTTGGAACGTGCTACGAGATTCACAATCCATCTCTCTAAGGCAATCTTTAAGGCGGAGAAAGAGGAGTTTAGCTAGCTTGATAGGAGTCAAGTTCTCCCTGGCTTAAACTTTCTTTTAGTGGAGATCCTCAAGGCTAGAGGCACTGCACAGCTTAAACAGTTCATTTTTTTGAGAGGCTAGGCGCCTATAACTAAGAAGTCGTAAACCCTGAGCCCTTTAAAGCGCTGGCTTAATAGAGTCTAGGTGAAATCCCTATTTGCCTCCAAGTAAAGTTCCTCACTCAAATCCTTACGCCGGAAATCCAATTGTTGAGCACAATTCCTTGCGCCTGAATCTTCCTATTCTGGAATTCACCAATACCTCTTTCTCTAGTCTCTATCTTCTCTTTTCCTTGGTGTATTACCGGTGGAGAGTTAGTTCTCTTTAGCCCTCAAAGAAGCAAGCTTGGCTAGTGACGAGGAATCCCCTGGGTCTTCAAAGAAGTGCTGCAAAGGAATGCTTTAGCCGCCCTAACCTTTTCTTTGTTCCTAGCCTTTGACCTAGCTTTCCCTTTCTTTCTTATACCGTGAACCCTAGCTTACTTCCTAAAGTAAGATAACTAAGAGGAGAGGAAGCGGAACAAACTTGCCGCTTTTGAGATCGTGCACTCGCGCTTTCAGCTCTGTTTCATACGCTAATGTGTTCTTGTTCCGAGTCAAGCTCAGTTCAACTCGTCATATATAGGGCAAGTAGTTCTGGGGGCGGTACTCAGGGGCACGCTTTCAATAATTCCCTCTTTCTTGCAGCTTTGACTACTGAACTTATGAACAGAGGACAGAGCCTTAAGCCGCAGAGAGAACTCTTTGTTCCGTCTTTCGGGTTTTAGGGCGTAGGGAGTAGGCGAGTCAGTCTATAGAGCGAGTTAAAGTCGGAAACACGTTCAGCTCAAGTGTCTTAGGGCGCTAAGCTCTTGTCGCTAGTTCAGTTACGGGTGCCAGTATTCTTGGTCTCGTCGTAGAAAGTGTTTTTTTGCTGTCCGGTAGTCGTAGTCCAATTCTTCTTTCTCGGGCTTTTTTTTAAGATTTGAATCTGAAGGCTCGATGTAATTGAGGATTATCTCCAAGAGAATGTTTCTGTTCCCTTATCCGCGATTCCGGTTCTCGATCGAAGGCCGGGCTAAAAATCGTTTGTTTTAGTACACAAGACTCGCAACAAAAGGCTTATAGCCGAACTGAGACAGCAAGCGGATTAGAATAGATAGAGTTTCCTTGTTCTTGTTACGGTAGCTAGGAAGGTACGCTCTAAAGGAAATTCTGTAAGCGGATGCCAATGATAGAGCTAGGCCAATGCCCATGATAAAGACAAGGACAAATGCCAAGAAGGAAGGCTAAAATGAAACAAGCGACGGGATGCCACTAAACAAGCAAACTAAGCTAATACCAGTCTTGCTCCTCCATAGAAGTTCTTGGAATGCCTCTTTCTCACAAAAAGAGAGGCCTACGAGAGGAGACTTATTCAATAGAAGAGAAGCCTATTTCTGCCGACCCTACTTCACTTCCTTATAGTGCCTTGCCTACTGTCTTTGAATAATGCTGCATTCCAGGGCGTAAAAGAAAGCTTATTAGAGCATTGAATTGACTCTAGTACCTGACTTATCATATGGCTTTAACAGGCTTTCTTACTAAAGACAATAGACATACAGACGACAAACTAAAGGAATAATGGACAGACTGAGCTAGACTACCAGAAATGGGGACTAAGCAAACCTATTTTGAATTTAAAATAAAAGAAGGAATTGGTAATCGCACATATGAGACTTCTTGCTCCTTCTTGCTTAACGTAAGGTTTGCTGCTACCTTCCCTTCCTTAAATGTTTCAGACAGTCATGCCAGCTTTCCTCTTAAACCTTCCACCAGACCTCAAATTGTACTTCGAGCCATCTCTGCTTTGCCCGCTACTAGACCCGTCCCTATTCTCTTGAGAAACAAATAAACCCTATTTTTTATTATTTGAAATAAACTCATTCTGCTTATCAGAACCAGCCTCTATAACGACTCCAACCCCTTCGTTTTGCACCACCACATCGGAATGCTTATCTCCTTCCTTTATATTAAAGTAAAAACATCTTGCATATCAGATAGTCCTACAGCCGAAGTAGCTCCTCCAGCAAATTCCATCAAGTTGAACTCTGACGACGCCTCCTTTTCTTTTTGCAAACTATATTCGGAAGATAAAGAGTTATTGTGGCCAGACCAACTATTGAAATGTAAAGGATTGAACTTAGTGAACGACTATATTCGTTACGTTCTGATATAAAGGACGGTATCAACACCTTTTGCATCTTTTCAAGGAAGGAAAGTGGCTTGATATTGGTTCAAATCCAATTCGTGAGAAGAGTCCAATCCCGAGCAGAGTTCATACGTGAAGTTTCATTGTTGAATGAAGGTGAGTTCAAGGGCTTCTTTGATCGGGAAATGCACGCACTTCTTTTGTTGTCGTTAAGGTCCCTTCCCCCTGAGTTCAAGATGTCCCTTTCCGCTTCTCTTTCAGCAACTTTCAAAATTTCATTTCGCTCCTCTCCCGTAGGTCGAGACTTGAAGTACCTACTCCTAGTCCGAAAAGACTAGCAAACATGCTACCGTTAACCATGCTACCAGGCCTAGCTACCACAGAGAAAGTCAAGCCGGCTCTTCCTGCTCTCGTATCCGAGGAAAGCGAACTTCATTCCTAAGCGGTCCTAGTCTTTTCTTGGTGTGATCGTATCCGCGTACGAATCCTAATAATGGGAGTGATGGCATAGAAGGAGCTGCAATTGAATCAAAGAAGAAGTTGTTGTGCTAGAATCCACTGTTACAGAATAGGCTGCTATAGAATAGAATCAGCTCGGTCCTTTCTTCCTAGATGCCTTTCATAGCTATCCGATGATCCTGTAACTACCGCTGCCGAAGGGCTTTCCCAAGTTGACCCTCTGATCAACGTTTTCGCTTGAATGCGCCTTTCAGATCTGCTTCCTGAGCCATTTCCAAACGCCGACAAGGAGGAAGCGTAGCGGGAAGGTATGAGTGAATACCCGGTTACCCCGTCGCTTTATGGCTGACAGGAGTAGTGAAGGAAAGAGAGAAAGAGGTTGCTAGGAAGGAGGACACGGATGCCCAGAATCGGACAAAGAATGGGAGGAGATTCCTTTTTACAGAAGGGAGCGGTAATAATACTTTTCCGTCTCAACAGCGGATTGCGCATAGCCCAAGGAATAGGGAAAAGCAGAATGCTCACTTGCACCAACAAAGCAGGATCTGTTAACAGCCTGTCTTCCCTTTTCGCCTAGGTCTCTCTTCCTCAGAGATTGAATACGCGAAAGCAGAAGTTCAATCATTTCTCATTCACTTCAAGCCAAGTGCGAAGATTGATAGATATAAAGCAAGGTTAGTGGCAAGAGGATTCACACAAACCAAAGGAATATATTATGACGTGTAACTCTAAGAGGAGGTCGGCGTGAAGAAAGGCCTTCTTTTTCTTTCTCGACTTGCAGAGCATAGAATGTCGTATCCCAACATTTCCACAATAGGACCTTTCCTAGCCTTCTTCTTTCATCAGCTGTGAAAGAAGCTTTTGTTCACGAATCTTCTGTTCGCTTAAGACGAGAACAAGCAGGAGGGTAACAGGAAAAAAAGAAGTGAGGTACGTAGTCGCTTTCCCGTCGCTCAATTTGACTATTGTTCTGACATCGGAAGATTTTCTATAAGATCAGTTCTCCGTCGCGGCTTTTGGTAAACACCCCTCAACCACTATTATTACTATACGAGATTCATTCTTTCTATTACTATACGCGGGGGTAATGGTCTCCAACCAAAGAGACTATTCATCCTTGGGTCCCCTTTCCTTCCTAAAATCAGCCTCCAGCAAGATATCGATATATGATGAAGACTCCAGTCGTCGGTTAAATCGAACCTAGGTTTCGGGGAGCTGGGCAGAAGGAAAAAGATGCCGTCTAGCTACCAAGCGGATCATAGTGACCGCAGCATCACGTGCGAGCTAAAAAGATCGTTTGCCCAAATGCCAAAAGCAAATGAACCAATTCACTTGAGTGAAAAGGAGGGCTTTTCCTCCTTTCATCTCAAGCTCCCGCATCAACCGCTTCAATCATTTAGGAGTAAATGCCTCCAGATAAAGGCTAGTGGGATCGACCCGGCTGAGGAGAAATGGCTATTACTGATGTTGTCACAAGTCTTTCTCAAGTTGGTTAAGCTGTAAACAAGGAAAAAGAAGAAGAAGAAGAAGCTGTGATGTTTGCAAGAGGAGGAGTTGTTACGGATTCGGAATAATAGGCTCCTCGCCTTGCCTTATAGTAGAAATTATTCCAAGAACGGATTCTTAAACATGTTGTTGATTTGATAAGATCCGCTGTTGATTTCAATAGCCAAGTCAAGCTTTCCAGCAGGCGAGACAGATGCCGATTCTACCTCTGCCAACTCACTCTTTATAGCAGGATTTTCTCCATGGCAGCTCGATTTCCACCTTCAAGCTCTAAGTCAAGAAGTCAATCCAGCAGTCCGAAAGTCAGAAGGTACGGTTTCATCATCCTAAGCTACCTCACCGCAAAAAGTCCAGTCTATGGGCCCTTAGCCCAAGGATAGAGACAGGGCTAATGCTTTGGTCATACTAGATTATGACCCGAGGCTTAGCGAACTACCTTTGACGTAACTCACTTTAGAGAGAGAAGGCCGCTCAAGCAGAATCCGAATCCTACTTTCGCTAAACAAGAGCTCTTTACTGCTAAGCTGATCACAACTTCACATTCAACAACAGCAAAAAGACGACTCTAGCCCGCTCGCTGAACGCTTTGAACATTCTCCTTTCTCGGGTTCCTAGCCCAAAGATTCTAGGGTTCGAGAGAGAATTCTTACTATAATAGAAGGAAGGGAAGAAGGTAATCCAATCAGTAGAATGCTGCTTTCCGTACTATCGGTTGTTCACATTCAAGCATGACAGAGTCGGCAAGGGGAATCAGAGAAAGGGCAGTTTAGTCAAAACAGGAACACGGGAGAATTTGTTCGCTTTCGTTGTACCCCCGGATCTACTAGTCATCGCCTTTGAGCTGGGAAAAGCCTCAACGACCTGGAGTAGGCTATTCCTGATTCAGTAAAGTAAAGAAGCCTTGATCCCAAGACTACTTACCCACTCTTGCTAAAAAAAAAGGATTGGATTCTTCCTTTTATCCGGACTGACTCTAATCGTGATTTTTACTGTATTATGATACCGGGGAAATCACACAACATTTGTAGAGTTAGGCCTTTTATTCTGTTGTGCTTGGGCATGAGTAGACTGCTTTCCCTATCTGTATTCGGTACATTTTCTTGTCTAAGATAGAAGGTTTTCCCTCATCACCTGTCCCATTTGAAAGTTCTTTCAATAGTAAAAGATAAGGAAGAGGTTTAGGAAGTTTATTCAAGCAAGAAAGGGTCGATGTAATTGAGCTACGATAGGGCTATGATTCCCATCGAGAAAGAAAAGTTTACAGCTACCGGCACTGACTCGCTCACCACTACCTACTAGTAGTCTTTCCTCCAAGAGATAAAATAGAACGGCTTCTTCCTCCAACAACGGGGCTAATGCCGACTCTAAGACCTCTTATGCTTATGCCTACTCTGATCTTTCCTTTGCTTCTCTTGAGCCGAATGTGGTACTTCGTTCCTTCTATTCTATGGGTGTGCCATTTAACAAAGAAAGACGGACTCTCCTGCTTGAACGGATAGCTATTGCGAATCAAGCTTGAGAAAAGATAGGCTTTTTCCTTGTTCACTCTCCGTTCTTTCTGAAACAGAATAGAATGCCCCTACTAAAGCACCAACTGCAGTTATTCCCCCAAGAGCGGAAATAGCTTCGGTTATTTCTTCAACACAGAATCTCTCGGTCACCGACCCACCTGGGGATAAGAAAGAATGGAAAGAAGCAAAAACCGCACCAATCACAGCTTCTTCACCAAGACGCGTGAACAGCGCCTCTACGCCTTTCGCTCATTAAGTCTCAAAGAGAATGAAAGCGGTTGTGAACTCCTCCCTTAGCTCTGATTCCGCTAACACAGGGAATTTCTCTTCTAATAGCTTCTTCAATGGCTTGGTCGATCCTCTGCAAGAAAGATCAAGAGTGGAGATGTGAGAAAAAGAGAGAGAATTCTGAGATCGGCCTAAGACGAATTCTTTTGTGGAACTCTTTGCTCCTACTATTTCTTTTATTAGTGAAAGCGGAATCAAAACTGTGCTTCAATCCCTACTTCCACCGAATCTCGTGCAGCAGGAACCATCCGACTTCTTTTTCATAGTGCACATTTGAAAGAGTGCCAATTGATGCAGAGAAGGAGCTGCATGCTTTCTTGTTCAAGAATCGGGATAGATCCCCTTGACCCCAGCCTCATCTGAGGGGGAAGGAGGTTCTTTAGTCAAAGAAGATGACATAGAATGAAAGCTGGGAGGGAGGTGACGATTCATTGAATAAGTAGTTCAGATAGCCACACAGACAGAACAGAATCGCTTGTGAAAGAAAAAGATTAAGGTGATCTTATACCTATATATTTCATATAAAAAACCCCGACTGGTACCGCTCGTGCGGTATAGTATTCGTAGATAGGACTTTAACAACACCAATAGCAGGAACGAAAGACGCAACTACTAAAAGGGACCTATAACCCGCTTTCCATGCAACCTATTCTCGCCTAGGGAGTTCTTCTATGGACCCCCACACGAATCAAGGAGCCACACGTCAGATTCGAACTGACATAGGTGAATCGGATCAACACCTATCTTCCATCAAGAGGAGTGGCTTTGGTAACGCAGTTCAGGTAACAATGAAAACGAAAGCCCCCCTACATCTGCGGGTCGTTAAACCATACCAGCTACAAACTGAAAACGATACAAAAGAAAGAAGTTGGCCCTGCTTGCAAATGAAACCGAAAATTCCCCCGTCCATTTACTACCGCTTTTCCATTGGTGTATAACCTAAATAATGCGTTGACGATAGTCTGTTTTTTTATCAAAATCTTGAAGGAAACGTGCATGTTGAAGCTTGCTCGCGTCCTTTCCACAAACAGCTTCCCGAAGCTCTGTGATGGTATGGGGACGGGGAATATGATTGTTTTATTGCTTCAGGAAGTCTCTCATTTTTTGTTCAACACCCTTTTCAAAAAAAATTGTGTTCTCATCAGGCTCCGGCGGATTCGCAGAGCTCGACGAGGACCCTTCTTGTCCCGCGCACTCCGCGGTTTCAAGAAAAAGAAAATAAAATAAAAAAACACAAAGGGAGAGGGTAAAAAGAATTTCGATAGTAGTTCCATGAACAATCCTTTGCGGGATTGGATTCGTTTTATAGTGGAAATGCCATAAAGCGCGAACCAAGATCCATGATACGAAAACCAAAATCTGAATGAGGAAGAACAGGAGATCTCGATGGATTTGGATCAATCCGTCAAGAGACAACCCGTCAAGATATGAAAGTAATAATGAATGATAGCCGAAAAGCTTTAGCTCGAGGATACCCGCTAATAAAGCGGAAACCAAAATGAAAGTGCTGAGGAAGTGAAAAAGCCACTCATACGAGTGACAAGAGATACCAGAGGAGATAACGGGCGAAGGATATTCATGATATTAGGTTGGATTGTTGTTCATTCGCTCTGCTCGCGGCGCTCCTTGCTCGCGGAGCGGCATACCGAAAAAATCAAGGTTTTGGAAGCGCAAAATGTTTGGATTTGTGACCAAGAGCCCATCCTTGATCCAAGCCGAGTTTTGCATTCCTTAGCCTTGGTGCAAAAGGCTTTTCGCAGGTCCTTTCAAGCCCATCTCGAATACGATGCGGTAGGGCTAAATAGCGCCTGCTGGTGGCTGCCACTGCCTCACACTTAAATGCCGCCAGCTCTGCCTTCCTACTTAAGGCATCCGCGACCTGGTTGGTCCGTCCAAGCTTATACTCTAGCACCATATCAATCAAACTTGGCAAGTTTGTCTTGCTTGCCATCGTGCCCGTTTTGGCGTTCGTTGGGTCAGGAAGTCACTCGTCGCCACATTATCCGTCTTGACCACGAATCGTGACCCGCCTCCACGTTCTCAAGCAGTGCACTATTGCTGTCATCTCCTTCTCTTGGCTCTAAAAGTAAAGGCCTCTCGGTCTCATTGAGCTTTCGGCTCTCATATGCTACTGGGTTACCTTCTTGTACTTGCACACCGCGGCATAGTCTGACGCATCCGTGTGTACTTCAAATGGCTTAGTGTGATCTGGCAACTGCAATACGGGGTCATCAATCATTGCCTGCTTTAGGTCCTCAAAAGCTCTTTGACACTCCCCCAACAAACATAAGGCCAGTGCAGTGCCATGATCGGTCCGTCCGTCCTTCTTTAGTTTAGGAGATTTGTGAGTTGAGCAGCCCTCTTCGAGTAACCTACGATGAATCTTCGGTAGGTAATAGTTCAAGAGCCCTAAAAAGCTCACTCACCTTGATCGCTTAGAGCCCCTCGATGGCTCTGATGCCCATCCTCATGCCCTAGGAATAGGGTCTCCGTCTGTCCAAAGGAGCATTTCTCTTTCTTTACATAGAGGGCTAAACGCGCCTTAATACCTTAAGCTCCGGAGATGGCTAACGTGGTCGTTTAACGAATGGCTATAGCCCACGATCAAAGTATACCACCAGTCGTCTAAGTACGGGTTGAATAGCTCATTGTTGAGGGTGCAGAACGTGGCAGGAGCATTGGTGAGTCAAAATCTAAAGGCATAACCAAATCAAACGCACCGTACCTTGCTTGTCACACGGGTCGTCTTTGGCTCGTCTCCTTCCGCGATACGCACCTGGTAGTAGCCCAACCGTAGATCCTACTTCGATAAGTATCTAGCGTTCGGTCGAAGAAGTCTGCAATCAAAGTGGATACTTGTTCTTGATGGTTGGGTTACCTTGTTGAGCGCCCGATAATCAATGCACAAGGCTCCCGCTTCTTCTGGAAGAAAACAGGGGCTCCCCAACCTTTTCCCCAGCAATAAAGGGAAAAACAGCCTTGGAGGCTGGAATCTAAATTTCAATAGGCCTCAATGAGTTCCTGAAATTCTTTCCTGAGCTCAATCAATCCCCTTAACTATAACTAATGGGTGCTAGTTGGGGGTCCATCTGCTAAACCTAGCCCCAGTCTATATAGTTGGGGGTTTGGCTCCAGGCTCCAACTCGATCTTGTGGTAGACTGCCCTCCTAGGGGGCACTCGGCAACTCACTCGTGGGGCATGATATTCCATAATTTCTCAAGTACTTGCTGCACTTCCTGAGAAAGAAGTCGTCTTGGTATTGGATCCGCTCTTCTGTTAGCATGAACATGAATTAGATTCTATTCGTCTTCTTTATTCTTAAGAGAACCCCCACCCGAACCATTCTTAAGACCACCAAGCCCTCTCGAATTAGTTCTACGATAGAAGCTTTCAACGTACACCCGGGGACAAATCTTTCACTCACTGAGAAGTGAAAACCGGTGACTATATCGTCCTGAAGACGGATGCGACGGGAAGAAGTGGCATTTGGAAGTGTTGCTGACTTAACATTTAGGTTTCGGCATAACAAAGCTTGCACTGTCTTTTCGCACTTAGGCGCACAGCGTGCCGTTGGTAATGATTCTACTACGGTGCCACAAATTTGCAAGCTGATCCTAAGTAATCGTTGTTGTTCATTGGATTCCGGAGGAACTACTTCGTTAGGATTGGGGAATTGCTGCGATTCTTCCTGAATAGCCTCGATTCTCCCGTCGAGAGTCGCTTTGAAAGTCTTACCTAAACTCTTCCGACTTAATATGATAAAGCCTATAAAACGACGAGCTACTATCATTTCTTCATTATAAATTGATAAATTCTGCGAACTTGATGCACAAATAGATGGAATAGCAGCAAATAGCATCTTTCTTTCCTGCATATCCGTGGAACTCAATCTCATTTATCAACGTTATCAGCATCTATCTTTCAGCAACTGAACGGGAAGTAGTTTAGGAAAGGACTTTAGAATCGGATGCGCTCGCCCAGCGAGAAAGGCCCTGCCCCTGCCAAGTTAAAAAAAGAAAAAGAAAGAAGAGAACAGAACTTCGTATTTTGTAACTATCTAGGAGTCATGTTTAACCTTGAATGCTATTAATAAATTCTACAGCAATAGTCCCTCGGACTCGGAAAGTAATAACGAAAATAGCTGACCCAATAGCGGATTCCGCAGCTGCCACCGTTGGAACCAATGAAGCAAATGATTGACCCATCATATCATCCGAAGAAACGGAAAATACCAAAAAGTTCGAATTCACAGCTAATAACATTGATTCAATTGGCATTGACATAATAGGAATATTTCGTCTATTAAGGAGGATTCCCCGAATACCTGAAATAGAGATGATCATAGAAAATGTGAAATATTTGATAGGATCCGTTTCAGGAACGTGGAATGTAAGAGAAATTCAAATGTTATAACTCCAGTACGATAACGAAAAAGTCCTGTGTGTGGGCGTTATGGCAAAGAAAAGAACAAACAATAAAAAAGAAAAGCCTTTGAATCGATGACTTAAAAGCCACCGACATACTCAAGGGCTTGTATAAAGTAGGGACTTTGTATACCGGGGTTGGCCAGGTCAACGTAGATATTCTGCGTCATATATAAATCTTCCACATCTAGGTAGATGTGGGCCGCGACCTGCGGTATGGTCAACCCTCCCGGAAATTAAAAATCTTGGTTCATATTTGAATAAATCTGGAACAAATCGTCCAGCTTATTACAAATATGTTCCTTGACAGAGTCGACCGCCAAGTCTACCAAGCGTTCTTCCATGTTATCGCGATTTAACCCCCGTAACCGTCCAGCCCGAAAAGCAACTAGAAGGGCCACGGGCAGGATTAAGCCCAAACTTCAAATATATTGCGATACAAATAGGTCAAGTCCGTCCATATCAAAAAAAAGTTTTTGTAGTTCCGCTTCTTGCTCTAAAAATGCAGAAAGACTTGTCGGAAATGGAAATCGCTGGGCCGGTTGGGTTTTCAACCAACAAAAGCATGGGGAAGAGACGAAACAATGGAACCAACACAAACAATTTGATACAATGGGTAGAGATTCATTTCTTTAACCCCAAAAGATCAACCTAGACAAAGACCTATACACCATGTCACCATGTCAATAAGAAGGGCCTTATCTCGAATTATTCTTTGCTACGAGTCGAACACGTTCGCGAGGTGCAGATGAACGGCGTGGCGTCACCCTCTCTCCTACTCGTCGATCTACTTCGTGCATTAAGATGATTCATGGAGGCTCTTCATGCAATTTGTGAATGAGTTGATGCTGAATATCTCGACCATCGGGAGAGGTTATTTATATCACGACCGATAGGGAGTGGAACCAGCCCCTCTCTTAGCCCGCTTCCGTCCCTTGGCTCAGTCTCTTCGAACCTGGAGCATCTTCGAATTCCTTACCCACTCTCACTCTATTTCAGGATTAGACTTCCTGCCCTATAGTAGCCATTTCCTTATTCCTGGAGCCGACACACTTTCAATCAATTCTAAATTTCCTATTTTTTTTTTAATGTGTACCTAATGGTCAAGTCTGCCTAAACCCGGCCTTTTTTTATACAATTTGGCAATTCCATACTGTTTTCTGGATTCAGAATCAATCTCTTTTCTGATTGCACGGTCTAGTTTAGCCAGTTGAACAATCTGTTTAGCCACTGCAGGGTAGCTCGATCGTCATTCTATCTGACTTAGCCTCCTGCGACTCGTCAGGCAAGGAGTTGTACGTCCCCGGGCTTGCTTCCTTTCTTCCGTCCCATGGGACCACTCTTTGGTACTTAACCACTTCAAGTCTTGAACGCTTGAGGCAGCCTATCTAATTAGGGATCGTATCGTATAGGGAGTTGTTAAAACAGAAGATCTTTCACTTTCGGAAACTATTGAATATAAGAACTTCGTATTTGTATAACTCACAGCCTTACCTCGAAGAAGAATCTGGCTCGGCCGAGGGTCGAAGCGAGCGAGTTGGTTTGTGAGGGTACGTGTGCGAGCATGCCATTCATGAAAGTCTTACCTATAGAGTAGGGCCGGACTGGGACTGCTTTAAAGGACAGATTCCTCTTAGCCATCGGTCGACTTACTCTCAATCCTGCGCGAAACAGAAGTCCTATACCACGTCTGAAGACACAAATGCTCTCGTAGAATCTTTTACTTCAATAGTAGATATCAGGCCTTTCAGCAGCTTAGTTCACGAAAGAAGTCTCCTATTTCAATAAGAGACGTGTTTGGGCCCGCCTTGAAGACACCCAGGAACTACTAGCACAAGATCCAGTATTGGAAAACGTTCCATACCCATAAGGGTTCCAAGCTTCAACCCACTGCTCGAGCAACTTGCTTATATATATACTTTTCTTGTCTTGAAAGGGTTCTTTTTCAAATGAAAGAATTCATTATGACTGCGGTTCCGGAATGACAGATTAGACTTGCCCCACCCGGGCATAAGCAGGAAGAAGACTCTGTCGGATTTCAATACACAGAGAGAGTATATCTTGAAAAGCTTCTAAGAAAGCCAGCCAAATAGAATGGGGACTTGCTTAACAGCGAAAGAAGGAAATTTAGTTAGAACGGGCGCTGCTCTCTCGCACTTCCCAATCTACGTTCAAGCACACCACTTCCAGCTGAATTTGAATTCAAAAGGGGTCGCAGGCGGAACGGAAGAGACTGGCTGATTCGATCAAGTAGGGCTAACTCAATGGAATTCATAACCCTTTCAATCTTCTCCTTATTTCCTTGGTCGGGCAGCAGTGTTCTCACTTCCAGGAAGAGCCACATCTGGGAGGAAAGCAGAATTCAATAAAAGCATGATAGCGGAATGGCTTAACGCTATGTTAAACTGGGTAAACCCGCGCAAACTCAAACTCTTTATGATTAGGGATGATAATCGCAATGGCGAGGGTCTGTTACCTACCATAAGTAGGGACTCACAGAAGACTGTAAACGGCTTTTCGAGGAAAGACAAAAGAAAGTGTGAACCTAAGCCAAGAGCCCACTTCAGATTCATAACATCTTCACCCTCTGAATCAGGAGATAGGCCTGCTCGTTCTCCCCAAGCACCTGTCTTGTCTCCTCAGGCGACACCGAGTCAAGGTCAATTGATACAGATTCGAATATAGATAAAGGAAGAATAACATTAAGCTTACTATTAGTCTCTACCTGTGAATCGGGGAAGCAAAGGTTATTCCACCTAGGAAAAGTCCATCCAAAAGGAAAATACATGACTGAAGCGAAGAAGTATAAGCTGGATCCTGCAAGAGTCTCCGAGGACTTAGTAAAAAAGCAAGTGAAAGAGCTAGGTCATTCAAAGGAGCAGCTGAAAAAGCCCTTTCTAGGGAAGGGTAGTAAAACCAGAATCAAGAGAGTAAGGATTGGGGGTCCTATTTCCCAGTAGCTTGAGTCGGGAAGCCCCCTTAGGACTAGATGAATGACTCGTACGACATTCCTAGGAACCAGAATTTCTATATGAGATGTGGCTTGACCTATTAGTGCAGGTTACCCGATCTAATGAGAAAAGGTTCGAAACGCGCCGTGCGCTCTACCAGAATTGACTCCGTTAGACGGATGCCCGGTAAAGGGGATTTCGAGACAAAAGAAAGGAAGATACTTGTGGAAATTAAAGCCGATAGCGTACCATTTTCAAGACCGCACCAAAGCGATAGCATTGAGGATACTTCCTGGAAGAAATAAATATTTAGCCAAGTGCGTCGGGAGAAAAGAAAGAAGAGAATAAGCATCTTAAAGCTCTGATCGATCAGGTCCAGCGGATAAGTAGGCCCATCCTTAAGCATGCAATAATTTATTATGCAGCTAATCACACCGGACAGGAATGGATTCTAAGTTTAAACTAGCTCAGGTCGTAGTCAGTTCAGCTTCTAGTACGAAATGCTCAAGCGCGCAGGGAGCGAAGAAGTCCATTCTTTAACCAGCCTGTATAGAGTAAAGAAAGAGTTCTGGTGCCCTAGACTTATTTATTCATTTCCTGGTCTCAGTCGGTGGTGCTAATAAGTCCGTTTGGGAGCTAATCCCGCTATCAAGTCTAAGTAAGGATGGTTCTAGTAAGAGTTGGATCTATCCCTAGGGCTGTAAAACTGCCGTTGGGTAGAGAGTTTGAAGGAAGAGGGCTAAGAAAAGCGCCTAGTTTTTAAGTAATCCCACGATTTAGGCCAAAGTAATGCTACGTTCTAAGCCCTAGTGCTGGTCTATGAGTCTATCCCTCATAGCCTTCTTATATAACATAAGAATTTTTCTGTATTCGTCCTACTTCCCATGTTTCCACTTTTTTCTATTCTTAGCAACGGCGTACCGTGCGTGAGGAATATTCCTGCGATCCACGATTATAACAACGGGAATCCTTTGGTGCGACCTGCTTGGCTACGCACTCGCCCGCGTATTCAGGGATCTCAAAGACCAAGGGGGATGCCAACTCCTTACCCGCATCAGCGGACCTACCTTCGGGAGAAAATGGCATTATCGGGCGCTCATCGGATTCAAGAAGGGGTCCTGGAACTGAGTCCCTATAAGCGATAGAGGCCTTTGACTCTGCAGGCTTTCACGGAACTACTTAGCCTAGAAAGAAAAGTTTATCCTTCTATTCACGAGAGTACTTCGCAGGGAAACTAGATGAGTAAGACTCTTTATTGAAACCAATCCCATGAGCATGTAACCAGATGTGTGGGGGTACAGTGAGGGTCGGAATTCGCCCGTGGTAGAACTGTCCTAAGGCTGTGGTAGAGCCAGAAAGCTAGTACCAAAATGAGACGGCCGGAGGAAAGCCGAGTGCCGGGGAAGCGCTTCGAAAGGCCCCTTTCTGTGTAATCAACAGGGCCATAGAAGAGATATCTTTCAAAGTAGAGCTTCTAGTTTATCCCACGCTAGTTCTTTCTGTTGGTAAGGACTACCCAGTTCTGGGGTACGGAAACAAGCCTCCTCGACTCAAGCATTGGATTAGTTTCACAGGCGATTCAGAATATCCTCGGGGTTGGTAAAGAGAATTGGATTGTAGAACCGGGAAGATTGAAAAACTGTGGTAGAAGCTACGAGAATGGCCATGAGCACCTTTTGTTCCAGCCGTGTACTACGGTGGCTTCCCTTAGACTTCAGTAACAGGAGAGATTGTACTCTCGGTAAATGCTCAACGGTAAGTGTTCAAGACTCCTTGGAGCTGCTAAGGTCCGGACCCAATCACAGCTTCTCAAGTTGGTTTTGAAGCTTCTTAACTTGCCAAATATTTCAAGTTGAGGACCGACCCGAAGCTCTATCTGATCTGCTCCACTTGGTCGATGAACTCTTCCTGCTTCCTCCCTTGGTGGATAAGTAAAAAACCTTGCTTTGCTTGTTACGACTCCCGGAATTTCTTCGTCTTCTGAGCCCTTCTAAAGGCACCCATCGCCTGTTAACACCCCGGGTGAGCTCCGTTGGGTATGAACCCTCCAATTGCTTTCTCCTTCTTCTTCGCTTCTTCCGTCCTTTCGTTTTCATCTTCCCCTCTTTCAGACTTTCGCTTGAAAGCCCTAATCTCGAGCCCCGTCATCAATAGGCCCGCTTTGAATCAAGATAACTAGACACGTGCTCGCTTTGAGTAGACCACAGGAAGACTGAACTCAAGATGAACGAATGCGTGCTCGCCGCTTTTCGAATCGTTGGGTTCTACCCGGGGACGAAAGCCCACTTTTTGTCTTGTCCTGTAGGGGTCTAGCCCTGCTTCTTGTGACATAAAAAATGTCATATATAAGAAAAGTTCGACGAAGGGCTTGTTCTCTTTTCGACGGTAACGATTAATTTAATAAGAGAAGAGAGATGGGGGGAAGAAGGAATTGAGAGAGGTGCGTCGAGAAGTTCCATACCTTCTTGATCGAGTAAATTGCCTTGCCTGTACTTCACTTTTTCGAGATTGGCTTAGTGTTCAGTGTACATTAGCTTAGTACAAGATCTAAAAGAAAAGTGCTGACTTTATGATTCAAGTAAGTTAGTTGATCGAGGAACCTCCGCCCAAAGGTGCTTTATGAAAGCCGGTCACCGGTTGGCTAAGAACTCTATCTTACTATTGAGGAAAGCAAGAAAAAGTAGGGGAAAAGAATTGATTATGAAGTTATTTTCTCACGATGAAGGATGAAATCCATCTCTATGCATAAAGATCTATGCTAGAATGACAGCACTATCTCAAGGCATAGATACCTTATCTCATTTCCTCTACCTAGGAGTGAGTTTAGGGAGTAGCGCCCTCAACAAGAAAGTCAGTCCGGGCAACGTCTGGCAGAGTGAATAAGAATCCGTAGTGAAAAAGGGTTTCAGTCCAATCGAGAAAAGAAGTAAATGAAAAAAGCAGCACCCCCATCTATCGCGTAAGGCTAAGGTGCATCCGTTTTCTTTGCTGGGCGCAATATAGATGCGCTGACGCGCGCCAGAACTCACTAATAGAGGGTTCCAAAGAAGCAACGGCTGAAAAGCTTGACTAGAGCAAGTCTGACTAATATATTATTTATCAAGGGCGTTAGCGCAACTATTTCAGGCGTTTTCTTCGCTTCGCTTGCTGCTGAAAAACGTAATAGGCTAATATGAGTAAAACCCGCCACGATTCCTATACCATATGGATTATCGCAACCATGAAGTAAATCTTGAAACTCTTCAACTAATATAAAACCGTGCGAGCAAGTTGGAGAGGCCCCCTTTTTACGAGGTGCAGAGGAAAGCTTTCGGTTCGAGGGAATCGCAGGCGATGTTAATCGTCACCGATTCAGAAAGCAAGTCATCGATGAAATAAGAAGAAGAAGGGGCAGGCTCTGGAAGAGTATCTGGCCCATTGGCTCTTGTACGTGTAGGCACAGGCTCTTAAAGACCTCTCCAGTGGGCTAAACGCGCCTCCAACGCTCTTTCAGAGCCTCTCAAGTCGTAGTATGGGAATAGGCTCTACAACTCTACCAGGATTCGGTCTCGCCTTTCAATGCTATTTTTGTCGTTTCAAGTACCAGGTTAGTTTAGTCAAATTGGAAATCCAAATCTAAACACAAGGACATTCAAATCATTATCTGATTATATTCTTTCTATGAGTCATTCTTGACAATGTTCATTGCTCAACACCGGCCTTGCGGACTCTATTGGACTAGTCTAAAAAAAGAATGGAATTGGATCAAATCCAGGAAGGGGGTGCCATTGATCCTTGGTACGACGAAGCTTTTCTCTTCTTGATTGACGAGAGAGTGACTTGTTAACGATTTGCTGTAGTTTACCCTTAAACCTTTTTCTTGGAAAATGGCTCAGTGGGAGGAGCGCTTGGGTATGCAAGAAGGGCGGATGGTTATATTGAATCTTGCCAGTAATTGTCTTCAGGAAGCAAGCAACCTTCAGTAATTGGCTGGCTAAAAAGGTAGGTATGCCGGGATTGGAGGAGCTGTTTCTTCGAAGATTTTGGGTGAAGTTGGCGAGGAAG
>JBBNAE010000015.1:42500-60000 GCA_039657345.1 Stephania japonica | reverse complement strand
TAAAGAGCTTTAATATCGATGTATTACACTGTTCTCTCTTCCTTTTCTTTTCCGGACCTTCGGAACTTGAAAGCGCAATAGAAATCCCGAGTTCAAGTCTTTTGAAGATTTGCAATCGCCCCCTCCGAATCTTGAAGTTTCCGTATTCGGAGTATGGATTTGACGTCTTCTCTCTTTGAGATCGATCCAAGGACCTTTCCCTTCACAGGGTCTTAAGGCTTGGTTTCCTCGGACCTTCGGTCCTTTGCTTTAGCTTTCCAAGACCCGAAGGGTCGTATGTGCTTTACCCGACCGGTCGACCTTCGGTCTCAAGGCGCAAAGCGCCGGCTTCGGGGTCCCGCCCGACCCTTCACAGGGTCTTAAGGCGCAAGGCGCCGGCCGACACTTCGTGTCTTGAGGCTTCCTTGAAGCCGGCCGACCTCAAGGCTTTCGCCGACTAGTTGCCTTTCAACAGTTCCTTCTCGCACCTTCCCTTTTTCTATCCTTAAAAAAGACGGTGAGGTGGGAAATCAAGGTACGGAGTAAGATGAGACGAATTCCGATACTTGGACAACTTTCGTGATAGGAGAAAGGAGTCGTTGACTCTTGTCTTTATGGTCCTTAGTCTGGGTGCGTCTCCCAGAGATCCCGATTGAATTTGTTAATGAACCTTATCTTAGTGGGAAGAAACTGGTCAAAGCAGTCCGGGCTGATCAATGCACAGTGAATTCATCTAGGGGTCTATATGCACGTGTGTGTGTGGAGGTAGACTTTAAATTCAAAAAGAGTTCCCAGTTTTGTCTTAATGATGACATCCAGAGGGTCGAATACGAAGGCTTGCATCTTATATGCTTTTGAGTGTGGGGAATATGGCCACCGGATAGAGCTTTGTCCGAAGCAAAACCAGACTGATGTAGAAAACTCACCGGCGGCGAAGGAGGTTCTCCCAAACCCGGATCCGCAAGTCGGGTCGGAACAAAGGCCTTTCGGACCTTGGATGCTACCTCCCAACAGACGTCGCAAGAGGAATCAGCCACGTGGTCAGCCTAAGAATCAGGGACCACAAGATAGCAAATACCCAAAAGGAGAAGGAAGGGCACGTGGCCAAACCCAGAAAGGCCGTATGGGTCAGGGAGCCAGAAGCGAGATGCGTGCGCACGGGTGAGAAATCTGCCGTATTTCAGCCTAGTGGAAAGAAGACACTCAGTGCTAGCAGGAGTACTATCTCGGATACGGTTCCTTTTTCTAGGTTTGCTGCCCTGCGACACGTGGCAGAAGAGGACTCAAGGACACATGCCAGATCTTTGGGTCGGTATTTCTTCCTTAAGATCTCAACCAACCACCCTTTGGTGGTTTTCCACGACCGAACCATAGGTCATGAGGCATTCCCAATTTGACATGCATCGAGGTCAATCTTTGCGAGCAGAAAGGCTGAAAAAAGAGTTCCGACTTCAGTTACAGTAGCAGGCGAGCAGAAAGGCTAAAAAGAAATGAAATCTAAGCAACTGAACCTGCCAACTGTCTCTATCTCCAAAAACGAAGATGAAATTTCACCGCTAACCGTAATCAAAGTTTTGATCTCCCCTCAGACTCTTTCAAGCCGAAAGGAGATATTCTACGAGTCGCCGGCCTTGAACCTTCGGATCATTTGCCCGAAAGAGATCCAAAAGTGACTTCTGGGCTTGTGCAAGTTTTGAAGCTCTTACTTAGGCTACTGCTATTCATTCTTTATTGTCATTGTAAACTTCTAGGATAGACGAAAGATTCTCAAGTAGGATTCGAACCTACGACCAGTCAGTCAACAGCCGACCGCTCTCCCACTGAGCTACTGAGATGGCTTAAGGCATTGGCTTGCTAAATCATCAACATACAAGAAGATGGGTGATCATCCCATCTAGCAACAAAGATTTTTGTGCTAGATAACCCTGGAGGCTATCAACTATGTTTAAAACAACTGGGTTGATGTCTATTCTGAGAAAAAAGCGTCTTTCTCCTGGATTTCGCCTTCCTTATTGAGGAAGACCAAACCACCGAAGAAATCAACTGGTGATCCTCCTGGGAGGATACACATAACCCCTCCCACCAGATCTAACTCATTTAAGAGATTGAGAAAGTTTGGTACAGAAAAATCCTTCGATCCGCCCCTAAATATAGGAACGAAGATCTGAGAACCAAAACGAGCATATATAAAGGTGGGAAAGTGGATTTCGAAGGCTCTATCCAACGAATCTAGATATAAATTGAATAGAACTTCCGTGAAAAGAGGTACCCCCCGCGGGATCCCCCTTTTAGACGACAAATCCGTTCCTGTGTTGTTTAGGATAGGCAAGTCAAGAAAGGAAGAGATCAATCGCAAAAGAAATGGATCTTTCACTACGGATTCCAATTTTGCTAAGAGACGAGAACGCGAAAAGGTAATTAAAGAAGGAGATAAATCAAGAAAGAAAAGCAGTTCTACCTTACTCCAGCCAACAACTGTCCCGCAGAAGTCCTTTTCATTCCTATCTTTGCTAAAGCCGAAAGAACGTGAATGATAGACCCCTGAACTACTCAAATAAAGATTAAGAAGACCCCCAAGCAAGAACTATAAGCACGAGTTCATCCTCGGGTTCCATATAAATAGAAAGAGAACGATCGGTCGATGAAGGAATTGTAATACAATCAAACTGCTCCTTTTGGGGTCTTCTTTACCAAAAGAGACCAGTTTCAGCGGTGAAAGACAGAAATTCTCTGCTAACACGGCTTTTTGAATCTCCAAAACATCTGTCTCCTCGAGGGGATAGTTATCTCTTTCACGACGCAACTCAAAAAAGACATTTCCAATTTCTACAGAAAGCTGAGACACGGATAACTCCTTATTCATTCACAGCTTTACCCCTTCCTATTTTCTGAGCATTCCGCTTTACTTGACTAAACCCCGCTTACAGCTTTAGGGCAGGTGTTCGTTAGAGCTCGGACAACAGGAATATGGCATTAACGATCCTAAGCTTATGAATGTGAAGCTGCTTCTTCAGAAAGATTATGGTAAGTTGCGTTACGTTAACGCCCTTACCAATCAAGTTCTTTCGCGTTATATTCTAATAGACATCCCTCCACTCAACGACTTTCCTTAAAAAAGAACTCTCTTCAAGCGGAGCGAGGACTTAGATCAGAGGAAAGGTAGCGAAGTGAGTGAAGGTATTTCTTCAAGCCAGTTCCAGAGTGGAAAGGTAGCTCAGTAGAATATGCCAGAAAGCAAAGCGAAGAACCAAGACAGCCAGCTTTTTAGGCAACAAGCATTCTTGATCTTGTGGGGGACTTCCATAAGGAGAATTGTTATGACAGAAAGAACTCCATAAAGAACTAACCCGAAGGCGCTGACATGGTGGGCGAGTAAGCCGGCTCAACGGCAGGCTTCTCTGGTGCGGTATCCCTTACATCAGTTACAAATCTTCCTCTCTCCTCTGGTCCCGCGGTTGAGTTCTTTCATTTTATAGAGAGAAAATCGTGTGATTACAGTTATGTCTTCATCTTTTTTATTTATATGAAAGCTAGCGAGTCCGCATCACTGGAGCACTACACTAGCGGGAGACCTATTATATTAGATAGAATAGGAAATTGGCACGCACAAGCAAGAAAATGTAAGCGTCTAACACGCAAGGGCCTTGCTTCTTTGGTCTTTTCACACACGATAAAAGCCATTCTTTTGGGCTTAGTTTACTGCCGGAATTCGGAAAGATTATTGGTTCATCTTTTCTTTTTCTGTATGAGCGAGTCAAGAATGGAAGCTTTTGCTAATCCAAAACGAGACTTTTAATGATCTGTAGGGTCTTGTCTTAGGACCTCTCAAAAGGTGCGAAGACAAGACGATAGTAGATTCCAGCTTGCATATGCAGGATCCCGCAGGAGGTCAACCTGCTGCCAATCCTGCAGCGGAGGAACCCTCACGGTGGACCAGTAGATTTTGGGATAAATTGACTTCTTGTTTGAACCCCCAAACCCAAGAAGTCCTTGAACTATCCTTGGGAAGACCTCTTGACGCCTATACTCAATCAAAGTAAAAGACTTGAGAAACTCTTCCAGCATAGGCATGTACTACTCTACCTGTACAGCACTTTCCCGTACCAGCACATAACATCCAGAATAGATAGCCCTATACTAATCTTTACCTATGGCATAGGCAGAGACAGAAACTTCTGAAAAGCATATAGCATATAAAGAGACCTCTTACTAAGAATAGGATCTAGATAGAGTACACTATACAGACTAACTGATAGCGACGGATAGAAGGTCTTCCCTCACGTGATCTACAACTGAATTTCATTACTGTATAGGTTAAGCGAGACATAGCCCAGAAGCTCATAGACTTAGGCTCCTATTGGTAGGTGCAAAAGAGCCCTCGTAAGGACTGTTCGGGGTACGCAATGAGGTCGGGCTTTTCTAAGAGCTCGGGGTTGTGGCAAGTCATTTACAGGTCCTGGGGAACTTGACTCATTTGCAGCTCCTAGGGGCAAAGTGCCGACTCCTTGTTCAGATGTTGGGACCAGGGTCAGGAAGTCTCACGATCCTTCTTCAAAAGACCCCGAAGCCTAACTCCCAGAATGATTATCGAAGTATCCCAGCTCTCTGTCCCCGTTAGCATAAATAGACCAGAACAGATGAAACTCTTCAACGCTTGAAGCACCTTATTAAGCAATTAGTCTCACAGTAACTACTAGGCCTCACCTCAGCGGTAAGACCCTTTTCCGAAGAGGAGCGGGTAAGGAGTTAGAACAGGCCGAGCCTTAACCAAGCCCTATTAGAAGGAGGAAGCGCGTTAGCTATTTCGTTTTTTCTTGCTTTTAATTGCTGGCTTTCTTTTATGAAGAGCTGGTTCCGGGGTCTCTCTTTATTGAGATAATTAGACTCTCTTTTCATCAGCCTTGAGTTGAGGATTCTGACCTAGCTCGATGACCCCTCTGTGAAGCTCTAGTCCTTTCTGCTTACAGTGCTGATAGTTCCGTGTCTCCAGCCTCTCATGCCTACCCCTAAGTCAAGTCCTGTCTCCAGTAGCTGCTTCGCTTCTATCTTCTATAGTAGACCGAGTATATGACCGAAGAGGCGGAACTCGGAGCAGCAGTAGAAATAAGCAATCCCCCCATCCCGCAACCTCCTATGGACTCTAAGGGGTGGGATTTCGGGGTAGAAGGTTCATGGTAGGTAGTTCCAATGCGGCGATAAACATCCTTATAGTATGTAGCGAGATCCGTCCTCCAACCAAGGGATCGATATACAAATCATAACTAAGGCTAGCCCGCTGGTAGTAGAAGGAAGCAAAGATTCAGGCAGCTAGGCTTTTGAGTTCGAGATCGAGACCAAGAAGTAGGGATAGAGGCAAAGGTTGCAGCAGGAGGGAAGCCTTTCCTTTACAAGGTTTTCTGCTTGGCCAAGACGCTCTTTGTGCAGCAAACTGTCTATCGGCCGCCTGTGTCCTATTTTGATTTGCCAGCTAAGCGACTTGTTTCATGGCTGTTTTATTGGAGCCGTACACTGATCCCACTCACTCTGGAGTTGCTTCCACTGTTTTCTTTCAGCTATAGAAGGCCTGGGGCTGACTCGGCTGATTGATCAATGCCCATCAGCGGTCACTTGCTTTGCTTGATAGAGAGTTGAACTATAACATAACTCAAGGCCGGAGGCTGCTACCCACTTTTCAACATAGTTCCACGGGTAAGGAGAGAAAGGCTAATAAGTTGAGGGGGCTGGGCGCAAGGAGCTGCTGGAATGAATATGAATGCCGAGGAGCTCTTAGTGCAAAAAGAAGGTGCAGGCGATCTCAGAGTGAGGGAGACGCTATCGAAAGTGAGATAACGGCTATTCCTCGTTGAGTCAAGTCTTGGCTAACACTACTTTGACGACTGAACTGATACAAGTCAGTAGTTGAATACTAGGGAAGTCCGAAGTTCAACTGTTTGCGTTCAGCTAGTTCCTTGCTCCAATTGACAGACATCCACACTGACCCTGAACTGAGCTTAGCTAAATGGCAATGGCCCTCCAACCCTTAGGATTTTGAGAGGCTGGGCCTGCAATTAGACTAGATCGATTAGCAGCCCTAATAGCAGTAGTGAAAAGAACTGACAACATGATAGATAGGGTATGTCGTAGCTGTAGCAGTAGCTGTCACTGGTCTTTGAATGAAAGCAGGAAATGCATATCGACGCTGGGCTTTAGTCATCCTAGAATTCCCGGTAGTGGTTCATCTACCTTGATCTGCCTTCCGAGTGACATGGAAGACTGCCTATTTAACTTCTTAGCTCAGAAAGATTTGAATATGAAAGCTATCTCATTCAACATGGGACTTCTTGCTGTCTTGATTCCCACTTGTTGAAGCTAGAAGCTCTTGCTAGATTATCCGACATTGACTCGCTAGAAGAAGATTGTCCGAATAGCTTCATTCTTCTATATGTGATAATAGTGAGAAGGTTTCCAAGGGCTATCTGATAGCAATGAGTGGACTGGCAAGCAAGCCTGTACTTCTTTCTTTTCAAAGTTCGAATTCCAGGAGTAAGGTAGCTTAGTTAACGGACGTCCCTCCGGGTCTAAATGGAACGATTCTCTTTCCGAACCACCACCGTTGACAAGTCTCCTTAAGGAAAGAGAAAATGTCACCAATTCGCGAGAGGGAATGAAATTGCTCGAGCTAAAGCGAGAGGGATGGAGTGGACACTATCCTTCAATGTCTTAGCCCTCCTAAGTCAAGACTTTTTTTCCATCGTCTGGAAATCTTTCCTAAGTAGAAGTAAATGAACTGGTTGAGAAAGACTCAGAGATTGATTGCAGTTGCCCTCGGAAGGGAACATTGATCTATTGGAATGGAAGAGGTGCAAATCCTATATGATTGTACTTCCACTGGCCCTCTAGATGACAAGGAACTTGCTAAAAACTTTCAAACAAACTTCCTTGCGCTTGACCTAGCCACTTTATCCTGCTCTGCTTGAACAACTCCTGCTTTTCCTGCTCCATTTGCACTAGTGGGAATGGAATTAGAAACTCATTCTAGACAGGCTGTCAGGAAATGGAGGATAACTCGCTGGCTGGGGATTTCATTCTTTCGAGTACGGACACATAGAGCGGAAGCGGAGAAAAAGTAGTTCCATTAGCTCCGTATCCTTCACACCACAGGCGAGAAAACTTTACTAGCTACTTCGAAGGGGGATCAGGCAGGTAGGCACTCTCTTCCCTATAGGGATCAGGGATTCAAACACTCGACGTTCCTAGTTAGGTCGAGACTTGAAGTACCTGGCCTTGGTATAACTTGTAGTTGAATCGAGATTTCGATTGAAAAGATGTTAGACCGCTTCCTCATGTGCCTAAGAAGCTGAGGCAATCTCGTTAGAGATTGGCCAATTCCACTAAAAATCAGGATGGGGATTAGATTAGGATTAGGCGGTAAGCGAAGTAACCTCCAGGAACCGTAACCAATGCCTCACCAAAGTCTTTCTAAGCAAAGAGGCGAGATCTTTTAACAGCATCAAAGCATTCGAACGAAGAAGCAGTTCCACGTAGCGCTAATAAGGAAGGGAGGAGTCGAAGACAAGAAGATTCTTATCTTTTTCAGTTAATAAAGAGCTCTTCCCTGAGAAGGAAGACATGGACTATTCCTGTAGTGAAGTCCCCCTCGGGGAAGAATCATTCAAATCACTCTTGGTCAGCAATAAAACTCCTGCGCGAAAGCCGTTGCTTGTTCTATAAACATTGACCTTCCGGAGCTGGTTGTTGGATTAGTAGTCTATGGGCTGGAGGAAATGAGCGATTGTATCCCTCGGGATCAGTCAATCTAAAGGTAGACTCGGTCTTCTACCTCGACAAGGCTGGGGTGCAAAAGGAAAGGTAGCGCATTCAAGAATTTCCTTAAGTTGAAGCAAGTACTGATTTGACTTTCTTAGTTGAAGGCGTGAAGTGCCCCATTGTTCACGAAGGCTATAAAGCATCGTCTGTCCCCTCTATCTCGTAGTCTTCCCTTTAGCGGTCAGTTGGTAAGGAGATCGAGGCAACTAGGTCTATCGCCATTCCCGCAGCCCTTTCAGTAAGAAAATCAGTTAGTTAATCAGTCATCGAGGAACTTCGGGTAGCTCATCAGGATGAAGAGGAAAGCGTATCAGATCAAGCCTTCGAAGCAGCCCATTCCGTCGATGTAGTACAATCAGTTCTTTCTGTCGAGTTCCATTCCTTGATGAAACGGGAAAGAAGGATCCACCTTATTCACAAGCTCCAAGCAAGGCCTATCTATCTATCAAGTAGAATCGGTTATAAAGTCTTTCTGCTCTCCTGTGTCAACTAAAGCAAATCGATCTTGACTGCACCTCTGACTCAAGTCAATCAACCAGAAAATGTCCATTTTTGCGGGCGTAGAGCGCGGAGAGGTGAGTGAACCAAAGCAATCAAGATTCCACGCCAACATAAAGGGTTCATAATGCCTATCCTTTGACGTCTGGTTTCAGGAAAAGCGCAAATGAGAGGGCATTGAAGTATACAGTGGGCATCCATCTTCGTTGAAGGCTCTACCAGAATGAGAAGAGGGACCATTCTTCATGGCCTGCGGTCTTAGCCTACGTGACTAAGGGATATTTATCTCTTCCGGAGTTCTAAAGAATCTACTGTCTTAAAAAAATCAGTATCCAAACTTGAGTTTACTGAGAATCAGGAGCGAATTTGGTAGGAGCTGCTTGTCCAGTCAGAAAGATAGGATCTGTCCACTCTAAGGTAAGGAAGCACTGTCTCAGGCGAAGGTTGTTCCGTACTTTCATAGAGCCTCTTCCCGTAAGAGGAAGAATTCAGGTAAAAAAGTGAAAGGAATGATCATCTCATTAAGAATGTGGAGCGAATGATCAAATAAAGTTCCAATCTCATGAGTTCTTACCCAAGTAGGAATTTCTAAGATAGGTACGTTGTCAGCTCGCTTTGTTCATCTTTTAGGAGCTCTCAGTAAAAGTTGTTTCGGTCGGTGAGCCTATGTCCTTTATTAAGGGAAGTTGTCCAATAGTTGCTAAGGCCCGTGAGACTAATCAGTCAACCATACATTGGTAAAAAAATGGAGATGGAAAGAACCTAAATAGGGTGAACTTCGAGTTAATATTTAGCCGTTGCAGGAACTGTTCTAGTGATTCAAGTGGGGTCCCCTAATAAAAATCTGAGAAAAGTGATTCAAGTTCAACATAGTACGTGAGTCGCTCACCTATATCCGTCCCAATGCTTGATCTTTATGGTAGTCAAGGAGCAGCCAAGGCAAGGTCGCTCGAGGTAGAAAGAAGAAGAAGACGAATAAAAGGGCTAGTCTTCGAATATAGGTAAACGACTCTCCTCTCCGGGCCAATTATTTGCCCTGAAAAACCCGTAGCAAAAGCCGATCGGGATCTAAGTGTTTCAAATTCTCCTGAATGAGCAGAGTACCATTGAGAGAAAAAGATGTCAAGCGGGGAATGAGAAAGAGAGATGTGAATGATGAAGGAGGAGTCGGGACCGGGCTTGGATTCACTTACCGAAGTTGAGTGGCTCCATGTCACAGCTATATAGCTTGTCACAACTCAACACTTATTCAATCGGAACTTATCTCCTTACACCGGAGAGAGAGAAGGCTTGATCCACCCACCCCTATTGCAAGGATTCGGCACCTCTACTTGATGCTTAACGCCCGCGCTTCGGTAATGCAGATTGCAGTTACAAAAAGTTTATTTAACCATGTCCGAAAATCGATCAAACAAACCCGGGAATCGAATCCGCTCCTGGCAGTGGAAATGTTATCGCCCTTGGCCCGGAAAAAAAGAGATTCATGCCATTAGCCTATTCGCCTTTGTCCCCGGGAAGAGATTCTTAATCCAATAGCTAACTGGAATTCCCTTTTGCAGTTAAGGCTTACCCAAACTCAAGCAAGGGTAGCACCGATTACTGAGATTACCTTACTTTTTCGGGATTTATATAAGAATTTCCCGGCCTAAGGTAAGGGTTGATTCGGGACAGGGGCTGGCCTATGCTTCACTCTCTCGGGAAAGGGGCAGTTCAGGAAGTGAATTTAGAGCTGTGAAGTTATGGCAGTTGAGTTAAAACGTTTCCTGGCAGTTAAAACAGTGAATTTCTTTACAAGGCCAGATAAAACAGTTAAGTCATTTAAGTCAGAGCAGTTAGGCAGTGCAGTTAAAGCCAGAGAAATTCCCCCCTTTTTTCCCTCGGCATCGGCATTTTTTTTTAACCCTTGTTACCTCGAAAAAAAGAATTGATAATTGAGTGATACTTGAGCCCATCCTTAGATCACTATTTTTTTATTTCACAGTTCCACGGTTATAAGTTTCTAATATGGCAATCTAGCCATAGACGAGAAGATGGTTACGAGTGTGAAATCATTGGTTCTACTCAGCCTAAGGCATTCTTCCACTTCGTCAGATACCCCAATCAGCCATACGGGCATTGTGGAGTAGAGGCGAGTTCGGGCAGGTTGTGCCCTTTCCTCTTCCCACCCTTTCGGGCAGAAAAGGGCGAACGGCGTTATAGAGCTCATTCGTTGGAGCTGAGCTGCTTTTTGCTCGGATTCGGTTACAGTATGCCAATTCATTGGATCGGACAGTAAAGCTGTTCTTGTCCTGTCTAAGACCTTCTTTCTTTTATAGGCTGTTTCCGTGGATAAAGAAAGAATAGCCCTGGTCTCATTCCCTATCAAGCGCCCTTCTCTATCTCCTGCTGATGCTAAGGTTAGCAGCTCTGCCCTTTCCTGGAATCACTCTCTATATCAATAGATATGGCTTCATTAATAGTACAGAAGTCGCTCTATTTACTTGCCCCTGCCGGCCTTTTGGTAAGGGATTTGGTGCTGCTTAGCATACAGAGTCATAAAAACCAAAGCAAAGAACTAGGCTCACTCGCTTTCCTGCCTGTTCTTGCTTGAATATGTCTATAGAGAGGGTATATCCTATCTAGCTTTTTTCTTTTTTAATATAGAAAGCTTATAGGAGTCGGAGAAGAGAAATCCGGAGGTGTAGCCGCATGGCGGGAATAGGTGGCACTATCCCAAAAAAAAAAAAGGAGCTATACGACACCTCATAGCTCTATTCATGTTCAAGTCTGTCTACTTATGGTCGGATTTCTGCCGGCACCGATGCAACCTGACTGTTCAAGTTCTAGCTACTCAAAGAAACTGCTCCTTCCTTACTATCCCACCTAGCTTCCAAATCGGGGAAGTCTTCTTTGAGAGAGTGCTGCAACGGAGCGCTAGTCCTTAGCATGAATCTTTCTATGAACTATGCCCAAAGCATTTGAGTGGGATAGGACTACTTGTTCGTTCGACTGCTTTTTCGTTTCAGATCCAGTCTTTTCTGCTGTTCAAATATACCCAGCTGGGGGAGATTTCCATTCTAGTACTAGCCCCTCCTCCGACAACATACGAGAGAGCTGCGGTTACTGACTCGATCTCTATCGCCACTGCTGGATGAAAGTAAAGGAGAATTTACTAATAGTAAGTAGTCTTCCCCTGAAAGATTGGATCCTAAACCTTCTCTTATAATCGTATCGGCCTCGCTCTAACGAGTGAACTTCATCACCCGACCCGCACCGAATATACTACTTTACTTACCTTGCCTTGGAATCTTTTACTGGGAGTTTCCGGGTATTGAAAGATTCTTCTCCGCGGGGGACTTCTCCTTTCTGCCTATCCAAAGTCTTTCCAAAGCCCGGGTTCGAGACCTGCCATGCCACCCCTATTCCCTCTGTCTTCTCTTCAAAGCTAGCCGAGTTCTCTCCTTTAGGAAAAAGCAAATTCTCTACCGCTTAATAAAAGAAACGTAGTCTTCAATTACATTGCCTTTACTTTATTTCCACGAGCTTCGAAAGATGGGATGGAGCCTTCACTAATAGACAGATGGGATTGAAGGATAAGCAACTACATCAATCAACTTGGCAGCAGCAAGGGAGGTTTCTCCCGCTATGGCTCTTCCCCGCTGGATGAAGTTTTCTTCTTGTAGCTAGGGGAAAGAAGAGCTCTAATTGATGTTCCTGGTCCAGCTCAGTCAATGATTACACTTTACACCTTCTCCTCATCTCTGTTTGCTGTCACTCTGTCCCTATCTATAGGATTTTGAGACCTGGATCGATGTAATGCCAGCTTGAAGCTCTGTTCTATGCCCGCCCTCTGCCCATAAAGAGATGTGGTCACACGATGAAAGCTTTCTATAGTAACCAGGAATCCATTGTCTATTTGACATGTCAGCATTGGAAAAATAGCATACAGAACTAGCCTCCCCCTCTGGGGATTCTTTCTCGGCCATCTGATGTTGGGAATTAACCTTCAAAGGAGCAACCTATGATCCATTGTGTGTCACGACGTCTTTAGTTTAGTTGAAAAAGAAAACCTGGAATGTTCCGCTTCGGATAGGATGATTGTGCCCGATCAGTCAATGATGAGAAGGCTTCTGCCGACCCCAAAGTAGTTGATGACACAATAGATCTTTTAGTACGAGTACGAGATTGCTCGCTTCGTTCCCGAACTATTGAGTTATGTGATCTTCCTACTCATTTATAGGAAGATCTAGGCAATGATATCGTAACTGCACTAAATGGATGAATGCCCGGGCTATTTGGCTATCTCAGAGGCGTGGCCATAGTTTTGATCTTGTTTATCGAACGAGTCAATCTCAGTGTTCTACCTTCCCCACCACCGACCCCAAAGAGGAATGCTTAGACCTTCTCCTGATGGTGTAATTCTAGTTTCGCTTCTGTCTATCCTATGCTCATGGATTCTTTTACTACACAAAATGTGCTTTACCAAGCCCCGCTAAAGGGAATCGAACTACTCCCTTCCTTCTTAGGGGTCTGCTCTTTGATCAACGTATTTATCTGGTGATATGCTTTCTTTCGCTGCTTCTGCAACTTTTAGCGCTTAAGGCGTTTCAGGTTTCTGTCGTACAGCTCGATGTAGACGGCCCTAAAAGTACCTCACCCATTTTACAGTCCCATCCCGCCCATCGAAAGCTAACATTTTCGATTCATTTAGCTCTCTCTCTTTTTAGCCAGCAGTCTATAAAAAGCCAACTGCAGTTATAAGATAAGCCCTTCCTCTTAACTATGTCAGTTTGCTTTAGCTGCTCCTTCTGTAATAGGGGGTTCACAGGGCATTCTAATGTCAAACCTGCAAATGAAAAGAGACGAAGACTCTTCTGTTTTCAGACGAGAAAAGGAAGATACTCAGGTAAGGGCAGAGATTGTAGCTAAGACTGTCTCGACTCTATGCCGTCTCCCCATCTCTGGTTGAAGCAGGGATGAGACCCTATGGTCTCTATCCAGTGCTCTTCCGGCTCGCTATCAGTCTAAGTATCAATGCAATGTCTTTCTTATATATTTCATTTTTAGCGATATATCCCTGTGACTGGTCTTACTAAGAGCAGCTACTGGGTTTGCTTACTACAGACCCTGACGATAAAGCACTTGAAAGCAGGAGTGACCTTCCCTTACTCTGACTATTAAGCCCAAGGCTTGCTTTTCTATTCCTTCCTTTTAGCACGGATTGAGTTAGATAGCGCCTACTCATTCGCTGGAAAGGCTAGTTACCTTCTCCTCATTCTCAAGCGCTTGCTACTGGATGGATGGATTCTTCCCTTCCTCCAAGACCCGGAAAAAGCCCTAGACCCCCGCCTAGGAAACTCGGCTTCATGCACGAGAATCGAAGGTTGCTACCTACCCTCTTTGAACCCATAGACCAAAAGAAGGCACCGGCACCCCTAGTCCCTTATAGATAGTCAAGGAGAAAGGACAAAGACCTTAACAGCATGCGTGAGAAGAGAACTTTGGTAGCCCCGATGTCCAATCCACACGATGCAGGGTTAACTGCCCTTATTGCTTGCGTCTTCTGTTTATAACTCTCTCCCTTGGATTCTGGTCTACACCGGGAACTGCCTTTAGTCCTAGACTAGTTCTTCCTTCCCCACCTTGCCCTTCGGAAATTGAAGACAGAAGGGGGACCCCCAAAAAAGCCTGAAAGTTGTCAAAGCTCGATGTAATTGACCTGTAAAGGAATGAAAGCCTTGTGCCTCCTCTTGGGAGTCATGCATTCGCGCGAAACCTCATTCGAAAGCCGGAGTTCGCCCCTACTCTAGCATTAGGCACTGACTCACACCGGAGCACTTCTCGAATTAGGGATTCGGCCTTGGTTCAGTTAAAGACCTGCTCACCCCAGCTCTACCATTAAAGGGATTCGGCACTGAAACCGCTTTCTAATAAAGTCAGGCAAGCATCGTAGTTCGCATTGCTTTTACTTCGAATGAAGCCCCTCAAATCGGGAAAAGTCGATCGAGGACAAAACCAAGATACAAGATACCGTAAGTGATCCATAATCCAATTTCCACTCTATTCTGCCTCAACTGAGATGCTTAACACATGCAATTCAAATGATTCTACCTAAGCAAAAAAAAGCAAAAATTCGAGACTACTATGATTTCACTTGATTTGGACTAGAATTCCACCCTTTCTCCCCCGGAACTAGGAAGGAGAAGGGCTTTTTCATAGCAAAAAATCAGGAATTTCAACCTCAAACAATAATATCATAAGATAAATGAAGAAGCGCATCTCTGGAATTCAACCTTGAAGTAGCGATCACGAACGTAGCGCTCCAGGTGCCTAGCCATGAGTAGATCCAAGAGTGGTCTCGCGAAGCCGGAAAACCGCTACTAGTAGGATCCTAGCCAAGAGGTTGGAAAAGGGGATGAACTTCCAGAAGGTCCTTTTGATTCAACTTAGAAAGCTCGGGCCCAATAGTGTTTCCGTGCCTTCAAAAGGAGCTCCACTTGGCCCTACGAGTAGGGTCGGAGTCGGAACATAGGTAACCTCTGTAGCCTAAAGTCGCTTCGAATGGATTGCATCCTTTCTGCTCTTCTCCCTTTCCTCCTACGGGGCAAACAAGATCAGTTAACTCTAGCTTCTATCTAGTACGAGTGAGCTATGTCCCTTCTCGCTGTTTTCCCTTGACGGGGCAAACAACTTCCTTAACAATGGTTTTAAGCAACGGGTGAGAGAAGCTCCTTATTTTTATTCTAGCAACGGGGCATCTTCCCTTACTATGTATCTAGCTACGAGTTAGAATTCAGTCTCCTAGCCTAGCCCAACGACTCTTTCCCTTCACGGGGCAAGCATTGTGTAACGAGCTACGGAGGAGATATGTTCCTTTAATGTGTATCCACTAACGAGGCAGATAAGCGGATTATTTGCACTCTCTTTCTCCTAACGAGGGGAATAATATATAGAGTTTCTTGTTCTTAAGCGAATGCGGTTGAAGCGATCAAGGGTAAATGCTTACTGACTTGGGCCTGTTAGCAAGGGAAGGACAGGGCGAACCACAGCTTGAGAATCCCTATAGTGGGTAATGTATCAGACCCGCCAGGTAGTGCGATATGAGGCTTTAAAGCAAACGAATGAGGAAGGGAGGAATGCTAACTCAAAGGGCCGGGTCCCGATGAAGAAACTGATAGGGGCTAGTTACTAACAGCAGTATGAAACTTTTTCACTTGAATTTCCCCCACTACTAGACTATAAGGGGGAGAGGGAAGATAAAGAAGTACTATTAGTATAAAGTAATTAACTATTTTGATTATTTAAGATTCCCCTTCCCCCCACTACTGTAAGCTCTGACTATGAAGAAAAAGCAAGGGCTCCTTTCTGAATCTGGATTTCGAGGAACGAACCTAATTGGAGTAGAGGGAAAAGCAACTGAATCCCGAGTTTAGTGCTTTGTCGACTCAGAGTTAGAGTGCTAAATGAGCTAGAAGCGGGTTATGGATCACTTCTTCTCACATAGTAGATCTCAAGTCTTTATTTTGGCTTCGATCCTTTTTGCCTATTTTCGTTATTTGGTCGAGGAGGGAATCTAGTGAGCTAAAGTTAGAATCCTTTGGTGAATTCCGGTAAGGAGAAGCGAACTTGACTCCTGCTTAAAATGAGTAGCCGGGTTAGACTCCAATCGCTGTCACTGTGATTTTTCAAGGAAGAGAAGACTGAGTTCTAGCTGGAGTTACCGGCCGATAAGATCTCTGAGATTGACCAGCCAGCTGGGTTGGTTTGGCTATTCCTTTCTATTGAAAAGGAGTCAGCTGTCTGTGCGAGTCACCTTCTTCTAGGCTCCGAGTCACCTTCTTCTAGGCTCCGCTGGACGACACGGCATTCTCGTTCAAATATAGGCCGGCCGTACTTGTGATGGTTCCCAAGGATCCAATATGACCGCTTAGGTCTACGTTGCCACGATATTGTTCTATGGAAGCGGGCGGGCTGCTTTTGAAAAGTTCGGCCCGGTTTTTTTGGTGTCGTAGGGGAGGGATTGCCCTTTCTAACGCATATTCTGTCGTACCGGCATGGCCCCACTGATTTTTTTTTCGATCGGAGCATCAAGCAGCGCAACCCGGTTCTACTTGACTAAGCCCCGTGCTCGTCCAAGGAGGGAGTTTGCTTTACCCAACTCCCCTTTTTGATAACAAGGCAGAAAGCCCCGACCCGACATTCATTAGTTTCGAATGAAGAATGAAGAGTGCCCTGCCCAGCAAGATACGGCTCAGCCCTATAAGTTAAGTAAGAACATGACCACACTAGACCTGACGGATTTCATGGTCACGGTCCTTTAATGAAATAGGCCCCTCTCACTACAAGCCCACATGAGAAAAGAGTGCTTCGGCCCTGACTACACGTAATGTGACTGAATGGTCACGTTTCAACAAGCAACTCCATGAGCGCTGACGCGCCACTGACTGATAAGGGGGCGCTAACGCGCATCCGTTTTCTTGCACCGTAGTGCGCTAGCTAGCCCTGTGGTTTTTCAGCAGCCGTAGTTTGCGTAGTATCGCTATGGAGCGCTTCTCATTGAATTACGTGTACCCTAAAATCTTTTATTTTGAAGTTGGTAAAGACCCACCCCTTGTTTCAGTCAGAATCAGTCCCCGGGACCCCGGGACATTGGCTTCCGCCAACAGTGAACTATTAAGGATCGCATCCCGCGCATATTCTACATTATAGCCTGCAACTGATTCAGCTTCCGCTTCTGGGAGATCAAACGGAGCTCGATTAGTTTCTGCTAGACGAGAAATGAAGAACATAACCAATACGGGGAACAAGGGAATACCGGACCATATCTGCTTTTGCGCCATGACAATCTCACTCGAATTACGGGGACCTACACATATTAGTACAGTATACCGGGGTCCCCGGCCAGAACCACACGTGCAAGTTTCCCTGCATGTGGCTCGTCCGTGCTTTCCGAGGCGCTGCCTGTGACTCAGCATGGGAGAAGGGGACGGAACTGCACACTTTCGTGTTCAGAGCATTGTCCGAGTGAGTAGGCAGCGCCTACCAAGCAAAGCTTTCTTGAAGAGGCTGGGCTGGTTCCTTTTCGGCGCCCGCCCTTGATTTAGATGTTGGGGCAAGGCAAGCCCCAGGAAAGTCAGTATAGGTTGGCTCCCAGCTCCATCTCCATCTCGGCCGGCATCCAGCAAACGGAGGAGCAAACTCCGGCCTTTAAGGAGCAAAGTCCTACGCTGACTACTAA
>JBBNAE010000015.1:0-37500 GCA_039657345.1 Stephania japonica | reverse complement strand
AACAAAGAAGTGGGGAGTCTATGCCTTGAATGAATCAGTAACAACGGATTAGTGAAATGAGGGAAAAAGAGGGGGAATGGCCTCTCAATCATGGGTGGACCTGGACTTGAACCGGTCACGGAGCTCTCAACTGAGTTGTTTAGGTTCTGGAATTCCATCTCTAGTTGGGGGTTTCGGTTCGAAGGTTTGAAATTGTGGTGCGGGTTCATCTCTCTCGACCTGTTCAGGTTCAAGGGAAGGGTGATCGAGGGGACCAAGACTTTAGATCTCTTCTCTATGGCGGGAGGTTTCTTTCGTATCCAGAGTTTGTTGGGGAGGCCAGATAAAGACGGATTGGATCGAGAGGCGATGCCTATGCCTCTTCTTCATCGATAGGATTCCCATCATTTGCAGTCTCCGGCGAAGGAGACAGGGGCGAGGTACCGAACATGTTCTATCCTCAACCTCCATCCGTCATTAGTAATCTCAATCCGCTTTTCCTATTCACTAGTACACTGCGCGCTACAACTAGCAGCCTGCGGAAGCTAGCGCGCTAGCTAGCTACTCATAGTTATAGCACTTGGAAGCCAGCTTCAAAACTACAGCGCGCAACGGCGGAAAAGCTTTCTCTTTATGGTGTAGTGTAGTCAGCTGCTTGCTGCTCGTGGAGTGCTTATGCACTCCACTCGTTACCACTAAACGACGAAGCCTGGAGCGGAAGGAGGGACTTGAACCCTCAACCTCAGCCTTGGCAAGGCTATGCTCTACCATTAAGCTATTTCCGCCAGCGGGGCAACGTCAAGTAGCGAAGCACTACTGAGCAATTCACGTATCACTTGATACGAGACGGACGACTTCTGTTTTTCCGCCAGACCACACTCTTGACCTCCGATCGAGCTACGAGCACGAGTGGGTAGGCGGCTGGGGGGGGGCTGGGCTGAGAAGGAAGGGGGGACCTACCTTGATTTTTGCTTCGCGCCAGATGAGATGATGATTAGTGGGTCAGGGGAGGTGTGTGTGCTCTTTATCACTAAAGGGGCGGGCTGGCTGGGCTGCCTTTTCAATAAATCTCCGGCCGCTCAGTGCCACTATTGGTGCGATAAGTAAGGAGTCTTGGTCTCGAGTTGAGCTGGGGCGTCATTTCATTCTCGTAACGGGAGTGAGTGCACCGCAAGACCAGACAAGTTGCTCCTCGCCGCGGCGGCATCTGTCTTTGAAGTTCAGTCATTTCCTAAGACGGCTCCTCTTATTCTACGATAATCCAAGCAGCAGCTCCAAGAGTCTGCTCGGAACCGGTCGATTCCTGAGCCATTCGTTCTCCCCTCTCGGTTGGCGTTTGCCAGCCACTAGAGCAAGTAAGAGAACCTAGAGTTCATGAACTTAAAGAACCGATGATTTTGACCGGATTGTACACCCGGCTATGTATATGGATGTACATAAAGAAGGGACATCTCTCTCTCTCGACGGGGAAGAAGCTGCAGCGGCACCTCACGAACTTCTGACTGGGGCAGCACCATCCTATAGTATAGGCATTTTCTAGTGTTTGGATGCACGTGTTTTGTTCATATTCCTGCGCAGTTCAGAGAGCAATTGTCCCCCAAGGCAACCACTTCTGTCTTTCTTGGATATGCTCAGTCTGGGTATAGATGCTATGACGTGAAATCCAAGAGACTCGATGTATCCTTGAATGTTCTCTTTACTGATATCGCCTCATATTCTCCTTAACCTAATTCATCGGCCCCGGGGGAGAATGGTGATGGAGATGTATTGCGGCCTTCTCCTGTTCATCAACTCGAACCTCATTCTTCTGCAGTTGATGTTACGGATCAGCCTCACTCTTCAGGCCAGCAGCTTTGCCCAGCATCTTCTGCCGATTGTCAGCCTGTTCAGCTGACCTCAGAGGATTCCAGTCACCCGGCACAGCATGTTTATTCTCGGCGGCGATTACAGTCTGTTTCCCAGGGTCAGACTACTCCAGAAGATCAGCAGTCTACCCCAGTAGCTTCCCTTCCAGTCGCTTCCTCAGATTCTGGATCCGGTTCGTCGATCCTCTCAAGTTTCTTATCTCGTTGAAGGATTTTTGTCTTATCTTATGAATCGTTTTCCCCGAGCTTACCTCATGTCAGTTCAATCTTATCATGAACCTGAATCATTTGCTGAAGCCTCCAATCATTCTTGCTGGAGAGATGCTATGCAGGAAGAAATCAATGCCCAGGAAAAAAGAATAATTAGGACTTAGTTAGTCTCATTGCCTGCAGGGAAACAAGCCATTGGCTGCAAGTGGATTTACAAGATCAAGCATAAAGGGCTTGGTAGAGAGATACAAAGCTAGATTAGTAGCTACGGGATTCCCGCATTGGGAATGAGTCGAAACTGAGGCAATGAAATTGTTGCCCCAGGTTGCTAAAATGACCACCATTCGTGCGTGTCATTCTTGCCTTGGCTGCAATCAAAAAGTGGCCCTTATTTAAACTTGACGTGAAGAATGCCTTTCTCCACGGAGATCCGCAAGAATCAGTTTCTATTCAGCCTCCTCCAACTCCAGGCTTCTCTTCTCCCAGGAATCCTAACTTGGTATGCAAGCTCAAGAAAGCTCTCTATGGGCTAAAGCAGGCACCAAGAGCTTGGTTTGAAAGGTGCAGCAGAGCAGTTGAAGGTTTGGTACCCAGGTATGTCGAATCGCTTGACGGAACTACATCTGAAGAATCATGACTACACCACACCTGACGGAACTTGACTACACTACATTTGAAAGAAAGCACAGTCCTCCTGTGTGACTGAAAGCTACATTGGAACGGGGGAGTACTACATGAAACCTTCATGCTTCGGCCCCCCGGGCCGGAGTTTGCTGGCTTCAGAATACTTGTTTTCTTTTTTTTTTTTTACTTCAAAAATCTTTTCTTCCAGCCCATAAAACTGAGGATAATCTCTTTTGGCAGCTCAATCCTCACGGTCAAAATTCTGCCAATTCTGCCTAAAAATCTCTTCAGGTGATCAAGAGGGCCCCCTTTTTCAGTAGATGAGATTAGGATGAAAGGTATTATCTCAACGCTTCTTTTCTCTGGCTTGCTCTTCCAAATCTAATTTTTGCCTGCGGTAATGTAATCGGGATTTCATCTCCTAAATTCTTTTTTTTTCTATGAAAGCAGGAAAGTGTTGTTCGAAATTCTGCCTTTTTCCATGAGATTTTCTAGAAGCACTTCTGCAACCTTCTCTCTTTCAATTGGTGTTTCCCTTGGCGCGATTTTGGAAGCTGAGAATGAAGGCCTTCCTTAGAAGTTGTCGCTCAATCGAAAGGATATAACACATACGAAACCTTAGCTTCGCTGACTTTATGAGGTATAACCTTCGCCACGACATTAGTGGCTTAGCTCTTCGCACTTCCCGCAGGAACGAGCGGATAGCGAAATGTTGGCTCTGCGATCGACATGTGGACTTACGGACCGGACCTGTGCCTTTCTGTGCTTGAAGGGCACAGGGGCAGACCCCAACCTCTGGATTTCGGTCATGTGCCTTGGTCCCCGAACCATTGGGCCCTTGATGTTGGGAGGAAGAGGTTGGCTTTGCCAACGCAGTCCGCGCGGTACGGAAGATTGGTTCGCTCCGCAAAGCTGAGCTTTTCGGTTCGCTCCCCCTATGTAGTCTGCCTCCTTTCTCTTGATGGAATATAACAATGCCCGAGCTCCAGCTTTTGCTTGCGTTCTTCACCGGCGTTCGCCGGATGTATCACTCATCCCGCTCCTAAGGTAAGGAGTCTTCTGTGTGTTAAAATCTTTACGGGAATGAATCGCATATGTTGGTTGAGAATTGCTCGGGAATTCATTGAGAGTTACTTTGCCAGGTTCTAGGGGGGCTACTCCTCTTTTTTGTCGATCGAGCCGCTCTCCCTCATTCCACTCGTCCAGCCCTCTTCACGAACTTGTACAATCGATGCCACAGAGATAGCCAACTCTATTATCGAAGAAATAGGGAAACGGGCGACGATTTGGCACCAGATATCCGGAGGTGTGGAAAGAGCAGCTGTGAGAAGCGGAAAAACCATCAAAAAACGACGATTGTTCGTGGAGGTTTCCACAGAAAGACCCCTTGGTTCTGGCAAACGGATCACAATTACAGGTACCTGGGAGCATACCGATGGAATGAACGAAATACGAACAGTTAACATAATATGGTCATAGATCTTAGGTTGTAACTTGATCATGAGCGAATTGGTTGATGTTGCACCCACGAAGTATGGAAAGTGCCAAACATTGGGAACTACCCGGGGAGGAGTTAGGAACAGGAACAAGGAGAAGCGAGAACCACTTAAATGGAGGAATCGATTGTATTTCGTCCTTTGTTCCCCATAGCAACTGGGAATCGAAAAGCACCAAATTTGATGACTTATTAAGGGAAAGACGAAGTAAGAGCATGCTATTGAAGACGTTGCAACATATGTCGGGGAGGCCTCCGTTGATTGTGTACGAACAAAATACGAGTCAAAAGGCAGGGTAAGAAAGGGTTTAGCTAATGGAGATATTGACTCTTCCGGGAACCAGTAACGCGTAAACCATGTCAAACCAAGACCGATCAATATCCGAACGGAACGGATTCTAACTTCTCCTAGAATAGTTTCCGGTGCGAAATGAAATTCATAGGATATATAAATGAGTAATTCAAAGGATAAATCTAAATATGCTCGGTAGAAGGTTGATGAAGTAGCTCGACCAATAGGGAGAGGGATGAATTCTTTTCATTCATTGATTGATTCAAGGAAGCAAGCTACTGCTACCTTGAACCAATCTTTAGCTGCCTATTTTCATTATGACCTCCAGGGCTTGAAGATATAACTCACAGCCGGGATTTTGTAATTGGTCGACCAGCATATGGAGATCATCCCGGGTTACTATTTCTCCCTGGCTCATCCCTTGTGCTAGTTTTTGAGCCAAGTCCAACCAGGTATGGGAGTCCCGTTGAATAGAACCACCGGATTGAACATTGGCGAAGGCTTCGAGCATGGCGGCCGCCTTTTCCCGCAAAACATTCGCCGAATTGTCGGCCTGTGCCTGTGGCAGGTCCACGGAAGCCAAAAATTCGGGGATTTGGATTTTAGGTTGGGCGGGCCGTCTTCTCAGCCACCTTAATTTCTTAGGAAAATGAAAGTGGAAGAAGCCTTCGTTTCGACGTCGACGCATAGCATAGTAATTGTTTAACTGCTCCGCTCTCCCCGGGGGAGACTTGTTTGAAATCACCGGTTGGCTTGGTCCAACCAAGAAAGACATGGGAATTTTTGGGCATCAGATTCTCTTCTCCTACGATATTTCGAGTTACCTTGAAAAACAGACTGTATAATAAGTAAGTAGTGCTTTATTAATGGATTTTAGCGCTTTCTTGCTAAGGAGATGAGTTGCCTTCTTCAGATTGAAATTCTCTCTGGGAATCATATCCCTAAGCTCTCACTCGAAAGGGTTCAAAACGTATTCGTTGCTAAGAAGATTATGAATTTTAATTTGAAGTAGGGACTCATCCAACTAAGCTTAGCCTTTACCTGAGCACCTTGCCTTACTAGCTTTATTGTAATCCTCTTTTCCCTCAATCCTCTTCTGCATCACCAATGATAGTTGACCAAGAACTCCTACTACCACTAGCACCGGTTACTGGAACAGCAGATGATTTCACTCTAACAACAGATAAGGAGACAAGAGCTCCTAATAGAACACTTACCGAATCTGAATGCAGCCTTTATTCAACTAAGACTTCTCTTCCCTTTGTGGCATTTGTCCCTTATCCTATTGCTATAGATTCCATTTTATCAACATTCCATTGGGAAAGATCCAAGCAGCACCACTTCTCTTACTAAAACAGCGTATTCTCTTCCCCTTCCTCCAGGACGACTATAGGTTTACGCTAAGAGATATCTTTTCCTGGTAATTCTAACTATATTGTAGGTAATCTAAGGAAAAAAAAGAGATGTACCTTGGGGCTAGAGATTATATCTTACATGGTAGGGCTATAGCTAATAGTAATAAAGCTTTCCCTATTAGACAGTCATCTACTAGTAGGCGCTCTATGGCCTTGAGCTCCGATTCTGACTTTCATGACTCGGCCGTAACAGAACGATCTGAAAAGATAGTTGATTGATATGCTGCTACGCTTCTCCAATCAAGAATAGAATATGTATACTATCTGTCTATTAGAATTCCCAACATGCATAATACAAAAAACCAATTTACATAGAATAAAGTAGGGTTGGAACCAGATGATCTTCGAGGCCGTCTTTGGCTTTACTGATCCTGTAAGAACTTTCCCAAAGCTAAGATTTATCCGCTCCTCCCAAAGCAAAGTTATACCCTTTCTTCTTCAGAAAGACCTAGTCCACCTGATTGATCCTACGGTCAGCATCGGTTTGATTGGTTTTGAAAGACGCTGGCTTTCTCTGCCGCTTTAACGCGCCTAGGCTGGTATCCTAGTTGGAGCATGATTTTCCATGCTTCCCTACTGGGTTGATATCCATCTACCCGCGGTTTATATCTTTTCCTGCTAAGCTTAAGACACAAGACTCTTGTCTTCGGGTCTTCTTTTATTCGGGTGATAACGGTATAACCAAAAGAAAAGGGCGAAACCAAGGAGTATTGATGTCTAGGACCGAAAGATGAGTGGAAGAAGCCATCCCCATACTCTCTAGTGGCACGAACTTACTTCCAACAAAAAAGCACTATGGAGTAAGAGAGAAGGAACGGAGAAAGGAAAGAATACCTCAGAACTGCTATGCTACATAGAGAAAGACCTTCTACGTTATCTAGCTATTACTAAGTTAAAATAGTTGAACTATGAGACTATGATCTGAAATAGAATAAGAAGTAATGAAAAAGATCTGATAGTAATAAGAAGAGATATAGAAAGTGTGATAATAAAGACGAAAGGAGAATAACGCTACTGCATATGCAAGGACTGGCTCACCCGGAATTGGTAAATCGAAAAATGGAGAGTAAGAGGTATCAAAAAGAGACCTACTCTTTATCGAGACTATTTGAAAGTGCTAAACAAAACTAAGGAATATGAGATGCTAGTCTTATCGGATATAGAGCTCAGCTTGCCTAAATATCATAATCTAAATATCATAAGCGATGTACTTTTTTGTCATTAGCTTGTAAATGGAAGGTGTAATATTCATGCTTTTCAATACTGTCTCTTGGTGTCATAAGTACTTTTCTTACGTGACTTATTTTTGGTCTATCTACATTCCAGGAAAGTGTTTTTTCGACGTTCAATGGCAGAAATGCTATGGTTACATCGTATATGTGACAGCTAGTTGCAACTAGGGTAGGTTTACGCCGATTCTCCAAAGTCATAAGGCTGAAAACCAGTTGACGGAACTTGAACTTGGTTGGATCACTTACCCGATACATCCCTCTTTCATTGGTTTTGTGTTTATACATAGGGAAATCCGCTGGTTTGCATCCCAACAGCCCCAACCTTGTGATAAGATCCATGGCATACTTGCACTGAGACAGACATACGCCTTTCTTTGATCTCGCTACCCCGATTCCCAAGAAAGATGGAAGATCACCCAACTCTTTGATGGCAAAGGTTTTCTTTAGGTGTCCTTGTTGTTCATCTATGGAACTTAGGTAATCTCCAGTGACATCGGACTGCTATCGTAGAGAAAAGAAAGGCAGCTTAAAGGAAAGCAGTTGTAAGAGAAAAATCCCCACCTAGCATTATACTTTCTTACCACCGTTGAAAAGCATTTTGAAAAGGCCTTGACGGAAGTTAAGTCACCCAATGAAGTAAGTAAAAAAAGGGCAAGGGCTGGTTGTTCGTTGCGCTTTACTTTATTTAAAGCAATGTTCTTCCAGTCTTATGCTCTGGAGGGGAGGAATCCCCCCGTACCACGAGATCTATCTGTTCCTCTTTCCCTTACCCGATCTGGCCTTCCTTCGGGTGTGGTTTTGAGGCCAGCCACCTCTTCCATAGCCTTCGAGGCTAGGAAACGACTTCTATTTTGGCCAGCCAGCGGGAACACGAGCAAAGGCTACTTCCAAGTCAGCGGGTATAATATTATGCAAAAGATAAGCCTTCCGCCCCAAGTGAGTTGTCTGTTCCCATTTCCCTCACTAGGACTGGGTTACCGAGGATCATCCCTCCAACTCACCGTAAGGTAATAAGACAACGTTTGGAGAGGTCAGATATGTTGGTGAGGCTGTCTTTGTCAACCTTAGCCAGTATATCCTCTCCTGCTCTGGATATTGTTCGGGTGGTCCACTCAGCCTTGGTCATGTTGTCCTCAACGCGATCACTTCTTGAGCGGTATATCCCAGAGATCCAAGCGGCAGAAGAGAAAGGAAGGTGTAAAGCGGTAAGGCATTACGCTGTGGTCAATCTTCAGATATGGAGTAGGTACCGAACCGGAGTCAGAGTCAGCTGCGGCATTTCATTCAGTCAGCTTGGCTTTTTCTATAGTTTGCCTTTTTTTTGTCTACCTTCTTGAGTCAATGTCGCATTGGTCCATTCCGGTCTTCAGTCAGTCAAGTCAGTGTGCACCAAGCAAGCAAGCCAGTGAATTGATCCTCGGGTGAATAGAGTAAGATAGTGAAGTGATCCTAGCTCAATGCTTTCCTATCTGGTCCGAGCCGAGGGTTACTCTAAGGGATAGCTAGACTAGTTGCATGGTAACTTCCTCGATTCAGGACTGATGTGAATAGCCCTTAAAGGGGATCCCTCTCTCAGTCAGTCAAGTCGGAATCGAGTTCATACAGAGAGAGTCTGTTCAACTCTGCTTTGAAGCATTCAATAAAGTAAGAGTCAGCCAGGCTTTGCTGTGGCACTTATTTTATCTATTTATTAAGTCATTTTGCATTCCACTTTGGGAAAGAAAATCTCTGTATTATAATGTATTCTAAGCCTAATAGCTAGTCTTTGGATGGGAGTTCGAGTTCAGGATCGGAACTCGAAGGCAGGAAAAGCATGAAGTAAGCTCAGTAAGCAGTAAACAATGAAAGAAAGTCTGTCAGTAAGGACGCATTTAGCGATGGGAAAGATTCAATAGATAGAGTAACAAAGGGAGTTGAAGTGATCCCAGTCCCAGCAGGGTAAGAATAATGGAATTCTACTAGTTCAGTTCAGTTAGGATATATAAATGAGTAATTCAAAGGATAAAAATTCATATTTGATAGGATTCGATTCATTTTAGTAATGCACAAAACAAATGGGATTGATTATGTATCACAATTTCATCACTACATCGAAGGCTTTTTTGTAAATATATTGATAAGATAGCTTGGTATCCAAACTGTATCAATGATTGTGATCCTCATTGTGTACATAATTCGTGTTAGGATATACCAAATAAATTGGGTATAGGGCATATAACAAAAGAGTTTCCATTTCTATCGGTCATAAATATATATATAAATTCAAAGCAGACAGGAACCAATTGAATGGTTGTTGGGTTATTGTTCCAGCACCCTAATTCTTAATAGTTCCGTTCCGTCAGGCTCTGATGAAATAAAATATAAAAAAAGACCTTCAAGAAAGAAAACCATTTTCAAGAGACAAACTCCAGTGAACCACTTTCCGCCTCTCTTCATTCCATTCATTCCCCTTTGTTTGAAGGAAGTAAAAAAACAAAGAATCTAACGCTCTAGTCTAATTGAAGACTTTCAACGCTCATGCTATTTGAAAGAGCTTTCAACATGGAGTGGAGACTCCATAACGTACACAAAGAGTCACTCATCCATGAATAGAATCCTCATTCAGGTCTTGTTCCGCACTCAAATGGATAACTCAAACCCTTACCTTGACCAGTTTGTAGTGGAAAACCTCGATGACATAATCGTTTATAGTCACTCACTGGAGGTCAACAAGAGCCTGAGTACAGTGTTCCGGGTGTAGCAGGAAAAGAAGCTGTACGTGAAACGGTGCTCAGACGAAAGTGCTATTTCTTGGCCATTGGATCAGCAAGGGTGTGATTCAGATGGATCAAGAGAAGATCAGGTCTGTTGTGGACTGGGAAGTGCCGAAGAAGGAGAGAGCAGGCAGCAGTGGTGAAGCCGAATGCTCGAAGCCATTTTTTATACGGCAAGACAGCTCAGGAGGAGTCTAAAGTGGCCACAACCTAGTAGGGGTTTGACGGCAAGCGCAGTGGAGAGCGCCAGGACGGGCGTCAAGGAGAACGTCGAGACGCCGGAGCGCGAGGCCTGCAGAGGAGATAATAAAAGGCTCCGCAGAGGAGATCCGGTAACTGTTATGAATGTGGAGGAGTGGGGCATTTTTCCCGTTACTGTCCCAATCGGAGGACGGACGAATGCAGCTGGGGGAGTGCAGAATAGACCAGCTGAAGATGGAAGAGTGAACGTTGTGGAGCCTAGAGCCCGGGAAGACGGTAGTCGGAAACATAGCGGGGGTTCAGAAGCTTAGGAGAGGAGACGGTTTCGCTGTCGTTAGATTGTGTGGCAACGTGAGCCAACGTCAGCAGAAAGGAGGAGGAAACGGAAGGCTGTATTCCGAATCTATGTCGGAATTGGCCAGTGCAAAGATGATCATTGATGCTGGGGCAGTTCAAGCAGGACGTCTGGTGTGACGTCGTCCCTATGGACGTATTACATATACAACTTTTATTACCTAGGTACTAAAAGTAGGGTGTTACCCGCGTAGGGAGAACACCGGTTTACTTTTAACGGCAAACGCGGTTATTGCCATCAGAATACTTTGGCAGAATACTTTGGTTGGCTAAGGAGAAAACGTGTTGTTGGCATACCATTTCTGGACGTGGTGGAAGAGTCCATAGAATGCTATGCCTTTCTAGCAAAGCCAACTAGCAGAGCCGATGCGAGGATCGGTGGGATGCCGTAGTCATACGGAGGCAATCGGAAAGGCTTTGACGGAAGGAGGACCGGGAAGTGCAGATGTTTCTGCAACACTCTTCCGACTTGATGCCGAAGGAATTGCCGGCTGGATTACCCCCTAAGAGTGGAGGAGGATATAGAAGCAGATTGAGTTGCAGGCGGGAGCGAGTCTACCCTGCAAAGCGGCTTATCGCTTATCCCCATTTTCAAATGAGGAGATCCGACGTCAAGTGCAGGAATTGCTGTCGAAGGGGCGGGGGAGTCTCAGTCCGTGTTCAACGCCTGCTTGACTAGCTCAAAAGGAGGCAGCTGGAGTGTGTAGATGGGCTTTGAATAAGATAAGGGTGTGAACTACTTCCAATAATGCCAACGATGGATGACATTATGGACTGCCTGTCGGGAGCGTGTTACTTCGCAAAGTCTGTGCTGGTAGTGGCGGCATCCAATCCGACGGGAAGGAAGGGAAAAAAAAGGCTTTCAACACCAAAGACGGCTTGTACGAGTGGTTGGTGACGCCGTTTGGGTTGACGAACGCACCCAGTACGTACGTTCATGAGGCTGATGAACGAGGTGCTCAGGCCGTGGATCGGTGAGTTCGTCATTGTTGATTAGTAAACTATTCTTGTCTTTAGTCGGAGTCGGCTCGAACACTTCGAGCATTTGAAAACGGTTTTCAATCGGTTGAGGGGGGAGCAGTTGTTTATCAACCGAGATAAGGGTGAGGCAGAATTCTTGGGGAACTCATCTATTTTTTATTTGTAGTATCCCGAGAAGCTCCGAATTCGAAAGTCGCGTCCCTCTCGGTCGAGGCTGACAGCTCCTGCGCCCCCTATATAACATGGGAACTCCACTAGAATAGAAAGAATTCAACCTTGACGTTGCTATAACGCAACGCCTCGCTCGCTCCTACGTTTGCAGGCTCTGTTGAATAGCAAGCCGGCAGAGAGTGCACCAAATGCGCACCACTACCACAAATATGCTTAACACACACCTCTAAGGTCGCCCTCCCGCCTCGTGTTTTCGCCAGAGTGTTGTGCCATACTTCGATAATTACACGGTTCGGAGGAACGAACTCTAACTCATTTGGGTGAAAGCTCCTTCTTCCAATCCCGTAGAGAGGCCTGGAAGAATTGATTGAGAATAACAAGACGATTGACCGAATCATCCTATCCTAACCTAAATAAAGACATCATGCCCTAGACGCGAAGGTGAGTAAGAGACCCAGGTAAATTCTGCGAAGATAGAAGAGCGGACTTCTGAGGAGACTGGAAGCCTATAAATAATAGGAATGGCGAACTGGAACCTCATCCTTCAAAGGTTTGGTGTATAAAAGTCCTATTTGTCAAGACCCCGACCTTGCGTCTTCCTTGTGGTGGGGGACTGCGGCAAGATTTTTTGAGGGAGACACATGACCCTCAACGGGCTGGACATCCGGGAATTGAACGAATGCTGGCATTGTTGACAATCTTGTCTTACTGGCCTCGGACGGAAGAAGATGTGGAAGCAAGGCATATACGGGGATGTGGATGATATCTATTTCTTTATCCATCGGATATATGGATATGCATGTGAGGTGCGTGTGCTCCCACTGGGACTGGGCTAATTACTCAACTATCCCCTACGGGGATCGAACCCGTGTCTTCGACATGAAAAGACGATGTCCTAACCACTAGACGAAAGGGAAAAAAAAGGTGGAATGCATACCTTATTTTATCTTTATATACCTTTAGGAATAGGAAAAGCAGATTCATTAAGGCGACTAAAAACTCAATTGAATGCATCCTTGAGTGACTCTGATCACACCTTTAGGAACAGAAGAGACTGAAAAGGTCACTCTCAATTGAAAAGGTGACTTTCCATTATCTCGGTTTCGGCTGCATTCATTTATTCAACTTGATACGGGGGAAGTACGACACAGTAGTGTTGGCTGGGTCTCGCTCCCTTCCCGCACTCTTCCTCCCCCTCCCCACTCAAAAGAGCGATGGAGAATCTCGATCACTGAACGTCCGGGGCGATTTGAAGCGACTTGTAGTGCCTTCGATCGATAAAGCTTCTGGTCAAGATTACAAAACGATGCTTCCTTGATTCCTCTAGTGTGGTTTCTTCTTTTTTAGTAATAGAAGGATAAAGCGCTGTAATAATGAGTCGTATGGGAAAGCTTCGGTATATTAGTTGGTTGGTTCCCAATCGTTATTGTCTTGGTTTACGCCTTGGTGATCTAATTGCTTCTACTTAACTCAGAAGTAAGGTTGCTAGCTCGTCCGGTTCATTTGCTGTCCCTGCCCGCTCGCACTCTCTTCTCCTGCTGCTGTCCTCCGTCCAGTTTCGGATCGAAGAAAGAACAGATTTTAGCAAGTTTGAGAAGCCTTAAGGCAGCCCCCGTGTAATGGTTGAAGTTATGAGGCAAAGATAAGAAGCTTTTTTTGAGGAAAACGAGTAAAGGAAGCGGCTTGCTTCTTCCTACCAACAAGAAAAATAAATTATCAGGATATCGAAAATGGTTAAATCGCCCTGCTAGCTTAAGTCAAAGAGAGTAATCGGGAGTAGTGAAAGTCAACCTTTCCTGCCGATGAGCCAAGAAATTTTCTCACGCGTAGCCGTCGGTGGTTGTTAGGAAGTCCGCTTCTCACCCAATTTCCTACTAGCGTACGTACTCAAATCTCTGCTTTCTTTTCCTTAAGTAGCGAAGCGCTTTCAATTCCCCTTGCTGTTAATGAGTAAAGGATGGCTGTCAGCCTCCGAAGACCTAAGTGGTGTAGTTGCTCTCTCTCACAGTCATGAGTCAGTCTATCTTTAGCTTCTATTTAGGAGCTGCTAACCTCACTTTGTTCGGGAAAGGCTTTGTAGGAATTCGGCCATCTTCCTCGGTTGTTGGTTCACCTCATGAGTAAACTACCTGCTTTCCCGCCTATTGACAGAAGGAGAACTGCACTTTGTGAGATAGCGATCTCATTATCCTTAGGCCCTCTTTCGTCGTCAGCTGACAGACGAGAAGGGGAAGGACTACAACTAGCCAGCTGTAACGACTGGGAACTGCTCTTACTGACCACCGGCGAGATGAACTTCAACATTCCCTCTCTCTATGTATTTCTAGATATCGGTAATTCGATATGCGCTTTACCACATATGAAAGTCAGGTTTGACGGTAGGGTGGGGAGTCATTATTACCACTTGTGCTGTATCCATAGAGGATAAAATGCCTCACTAGCTTTTGACCATAGCATAGGTGGGAGTGATTCGTCAGGGTAGTCTCGTCTATACGGTTCTGCCGGGTGGACTCAAGGGGGGGGGGTGCCATCTATACAAGAAGAAGTGCCATCTACACGAGAAGAAGAGGAAGCAAAGCTCGGCTCGTTATCGAGGAAGCGACTGCATCTTAAGTAGGTAGAAGTCAAAGCACGACCCAAGCCCGTGAGGTGAGGTCGCGTGTCAAAGCAGCACAAATAGGAACTACATCCAGTACCGGGGACCAATGAGCAATATGCCCCCAGGTGTCTTTCTTGTGGACCAGGACTTGAGAAGGAGTCGTCTTTTTTTGATAAGAAAACTAGTACACGAAAGAGATAGTTATCCGATCGAGTAACGTATGGTACTGCCGAGCCATGTTCTTCACCACTCGTATAGTGGCCATGTGTTCTTCACTTGTATAATATGCGTACCCAACCAAGTCAAGGGCTGAGCGCCTTTGATATATCATTTATCTAGTGATCGAGAAATGCAACTCGATCAGGGTCGAGCCAATTATTGTAATGCTTTACTCACAGCTACAAGACTTTATTGGTCCGGTTCTTTTCCCTTCTGCCTTAACTTAAAACTAAAATAGTTCGTACGCATCTTTTTCTTTGCCTTTTGTGCTGTAGGGTCTTTAGACACTTGAGTTGCTGCACCCCCGCGGGTTGGTATGATATATACTCGATTACTCATACTTGATTGCTTGATATATCCATGCCAGTAGGGAGGGAAATACTTAATTGGCTTCGAGCTGCCCTTCTCTTTTAGAATCTGGAATTCCGGCGGGGCATATTTCTTGATATTTTTCAAAGAAAGCCCTATTTTTTTTAGCTGTTAGCGCGCAGTAGCCCATCTCATGATACGGAGAGAACCATTTGATATGAGTAACAATTAGTTTCCTTTCACCGGACGTGTGGCATTAAGAGCCCCTTGGGATCCTTCCTCATCAAGAGAAGAGATCCACTCATGCATAGCTTCGACTAAGAATAATAATACAAGCAAGGGAGTCTTCTTCTTCGGAGTCGCCCTAGGTTTCGATCGACCATCGGTGAGACCCCTCTTGCTGAAGTACTGGTTCCCTTCACTAAAAGAAAGAACTCGTTGAGACTTGGTCCATTCTTAGGAGAACCTCGTCTATCCCTCTCTCACCTCAAGGTATGGTTTGGGCCCCGGTGGTGGTGGAGGTAGATACGGACCCCTGTAGAACAGGATATCATCATTCTTGTTCTTCGCCTGCACTGTCAAGAATGCCCCAAACAAAAGAAAAGGGTCTTCGATGTCCTTCGCATGCTGCAATGTTGGGATAGGACGTTTCGTGTCGCAGAAGTATGCTTCTCGGACTCGAGCCAATTCTTCTTCGTTATCAGATGAGGCATCTTCTACCACTATACTAATTACATGTGACTGCACATTGTCTTCATACGTGCCATTTTCAAAAAACGATGACCCCTCAGATTCTGAGCTTATCATGTCCAAATGAGTAGGCTGGTACCCCAATATGGTAAAGTTGTGTAATCCCTTTTCAGTGGTGAACCAGGTGGATTCCATGACTTTCCTCGTGACTGATTCTAGTGGTGCCAAGATTCCTTCGCCTTTCCCAAGCACGCATGGGTTGGAGAAGTCGTACCCCATTTCCGACATAATTCTTCTTACTTCTGTCTTGAAGTTATGGAATTCCGGCTTCCGCTTGACGGTGAGGGCGCCGCATGTTGGGCGCAACAAGCGTCCAGATGTTCTCACAAAAGTGACAGCTCCTTGTGACAATAATGTACTGTCTGGCATACTTTGCGCAACCATGTTCACCGTCTATCTATTGGCCCTGTTGTTGGCAAGAGGGTTTGGTACGTCGTTAACCGGCGACTTTCACTTTCCAATTTCCGCTCAACTCGTGTACCTATCTATTCCTCTTCCTCGAGCCGAGTAAGGTCTTTCAGAGCCTAGGCTAGTCCTCTCCTCTACCGGTGTTGACTCTCTCTTTCCTGTTCGTCTGAGATCCCGCTCGTTCCCGTCCTTCGCTTCAGGGCCTGTCCCTCGAGTACTCCATATCCGCGTACTTCACTGCCTTCCCGCTACCAGAAGACCCTCTCTTCCTCTTACTAAGCTTTTGGCACTAAGGAAAGAGGACCCACAGCCGATTCTTACCCTATTCCTAAGGCTATAGCTCCATCCCCGACTACTGAATTACCTGATGAGATAGCTTGAACAGCGGAAATCCCCGATTGAAGCTGAATCTCCTCTCCTGGGCCTAGCCCTCTTTCTTGAAGAACCTAGCCGGGAATGAACTTCCTTTTCATAGCTCGGAATGAATTTCCGTATCATCTTTCCGGAAGTGCGAGATTCACTATCCTTTCTTCCGTTAAGGAAGATGCCTTCATCAATCCGGCAAGAAAAGGTGGTTGTTCGCTTCCTTTCTTCAAAGCAGGAAATATGCGCTAAAGGTAGATATTAGATATTCGTTTCGGGGTAATATTTTGAAATAGATTCTATTTCTTTCCTAGGTGACCAACCACTCCTGCACTTGTTCCTTCTTCTCTTCTTCTACTCACGGATGGCTTCTACCGGCTAGCTTCTTTCAAGGCAAGGGGAGCTCATCTATTCATTTCCCTCTTACGAGCTTATGCTAAGGATGTTCTTCGATCCCAGGAAGTTCTTCGCTCGTAGGCTACCCCCGTTCTAAGCTTAGATCAATACCTACTGGTACTGGTTCCATCAATTAAATTTCCTCGGCCCTGAGCAATCTAAACTTTTTTAGATCAAGAAAACAAGCCTGAAGGTGCTAAAATAACCCTTGGGTAAGGATGTTTTGGTAAGGACGTCAAGAATATACGGCCGAGGTTTAATAAAGAAAATTCAGTGATCGAGCCTCTTCAAACCTCGCCTTTACAGTCGAGTGGCTACGCTCCTTAGTGTTAGTTCTACCCTTTCAAGATATCCCAATCGTAAAGTACCTAACCTAAGCACGGGGTGAGACAACTAATTAATAGTTAGCCACTCAGGACAGAGATTTGATTAAAGGCTATAAATTCTTATTTTCCCTTAGTCTGTTTGCCTGCGAACCTTCTTGGCTTGATAGTTCAAGTAGTAATGGCGATCTCCTGTCTGTGGTAGTCAAGCATGTCTGTGGCTAGAGGAGAAAGGCAGTAAATCTTAGTGCCCTGTAAGCGGTAGTTGAAGTCAGGCTTTCTAACTCCTAGTCGGCTAGTAGACGGAGGGGAGAGGGTTCCGAAGGAAGTGAAAACGAAGGCAAAAGTAATTTTCTTTGGACGAAATACCGGTAGCAAGTCTTCTCAAGACTACTTTCTTTGTTATAAAAGTTACACGACTAAGATCCTCTTTCGCATTGTCTTCCCACACCACCGGATATGAACCCAACAAGACCATCAATAGCGTCTGCGAGAACTCTAACGGTGGGTAGGCAAACAACTGAATCAATTCATCCACACAGCCAAAACAGCCTATTCTCTAGGAGCTTGCATTCCATGATAAGCACATCATTTCTTAACTTACTTAAGATCTGCCCCATTCCTTTTCTTTCCCTAGTCATTGGTCCTACCTTTTTTATCTTTGCATTCTGTTTAGTAATTCTTTATGTAAAAAGGGTTTCTCTCTCTATGTGAATGTGGTTCCAAAGGGAAGGTGAAGACTAGTAGCCCTTCCAGAGGACGAGCCGAGAAGAGAGAGAGTCTACGGGCATAGGGAATGGTGTAGGTGGAAAAGAAGACAGGAGAAAAGACTGTGACTCTCCATATTGGACTGTACCTGGGATTGGCCGATCGGTACTCGTAGAACGGGTCCCTAATAAGGCACATGGGGTCGTATATTCCCCTCATTCGGCGAGGGAGGTTTGGGCGAACTCCACTATGGTTGACGGATAGATTGCGCTTAGCCCCTGAAAAAGAAAGATCTAGGGAGTCCAACTGAAACCACGGGTAAAGGAGCTCGCCTGGGAATAGATTCTCCTTTTTATGCAATTGAATCACTGGAAACTAGCATTCAAACTAGTTAGATCAATGGCTAGTAAACCTGCTATACCTGCTGGACTGGATAGATCTTTTCGCTTGCCCTAACGCTTGACTTTGCTTGTCCTATAGCTCGATAGCTTGAAAAATAAAAAAAAGATTATTCACTTGACTCCTATAATTATCTAAATTGATGGAACTCTCACTTGAGTAAGCGAACTCTAGATGTATTTGATCCGTCCCTGCGGAAAGAAATTCATAATCGAAAAAAGCTTTCCCTTTTGAGGTTTCGGATTATGAGGGTTCCAAACCATGTTCTCCAGTGCAGTTTTCATCTCGAGGTAGCATCGGACCCGAGTGGGTATCCTGGATAGAGGCTATGGTTCGCCATCCTGCTCACAGGCAGAGACTGAGTGATGCTGGTATACTGGACGCCATCATGTTGAGTGGCGAGCTTAAGGTCACTCCCGATCCTGATCAGAGTGTGTGTGTGGCGGAACCTGTTTGCCCGCTGGAGTACTGAGACGCACACCTTCATCACTGCTTGGGGGGAGATAGGCATCATCATGGATCTAATTTGGATGAATACACGGGAAGCCCAGAGACCTCATTTGGTATTGTGCGGCTTCCTTAATTGCACTAGCGCACTCAGGTGAGCAGCAAGCCGTTGGTTGAACCAATAGGTGGCTCTGGCAGAAGGTACCACCAGACACCCAATCCCAGCAGAAGACATGTTAGTAGGGCGAATCGGCTGTCTTTGACGTAGGCGAAGGCCATTGCCTCTGATAAGCCGAATGTCCTTGTACGACTACTTTGTCTTGTGGCGTCCGCTAATAGAATAACGCGATCCCTATCTATAGTAGTTCTGTCATCTTTCTTTCCATTCCTTTAGTTCTTGAGTGAAGGAAAGAAGGTCATCGGTCTTTTCGGTTAGCGAATCTATCCTTTGCTTCCATTAATGAATGTGCAATTCCCCTCCTTTTCAATAGATGCCCTGTCGTCTCTTTATCGATCCCCTGCTCTTTGTTAATCGATATTCTCTGTACGAGGGCTTTGCCTTTGACTGTGCGGAATAAGAGCTGTGGCACTTTTGAGATATGCCTTCATTTCTTCCGTTCCTCCATCTGGTGAGTTCTTAGCCAGTGCTTGAATAGCCGTTGCTAGTGATTCCGGTACTAAAGTAAGCGGTGCTACCCTTGTCGTATCCGCGGTGGATGGTCTTGTTGCAATAGACGGTGTTACATAATCTGCTAGTATAGAATCCGCTTTGAAAGAATAGGCTGCAGGCTAATCCGCCTCTTTGAGAGGGCAGCATCCGATTTCTAACTACGAGTAGGAGCTCACTCAGAAGGATGTAATCGTTGTTCTTGTTTAGCTAACTGTTCAATCATCCTCTGGATCGAATGCCATCTTTGTTGTTACAGTTACATATTCGAAAATTGTTCAATCAGAGGCTCTTATCCTAACCACTCTTCTTGGTCTTAGAGTACCGGTTGTAACTCACAATTGAATAATCGAAGTTAGATTCAATTAAGATAATAGCCGATTAGATGCGTAAGAGAGCGGACGAAATGATATCGAGATAAGAGAAGCTGAGGATGAGTTCACCGCTGCTGATCCTTTGTCCATTTAGAAATCCAGCTTCAACCCAGCATACGTCTGCCGTGGGAACAGGAAAAACGGAAATGTACTTTTTTGTTGAAGTCTTTCCCCTTGGGGGGTGCCTCGCACGTCTTGGAAGAATCTTTCTTTGTATCTGAAGTTGTTGGCCCAGTGAGGAAAGGACCTAGAAAAAGCAGAGAAGAGGGGACCTCGCCGGAGAAGCCGAAGCCCCGAAAGTATGCTTGATGACTTCCTTATAAATATAAATAATTTGCCTGTCTTCAGTTAGTAGGAACCGGGCGTCTCCCCCTTAAAAACTATGGGATGTGTTGGAAATTCGTATGTGATGCCCGACCTGCCTATTTCTTTGGAACGTGCTACGAGATTCACAATCCATCTCTCTAAGGCAATCTTTAAGGCGGAGAAAGAGGAGTTTAGCTAGCTTGATAGGAGTCAAGTTCTCCCTGGCTTAAACTTTCTTTTAGTGGAGATCCTCAAGGCTAGAGGCACTGCACAGCTTAAACAGTTCATTTTTTTGAGAGGCTAGGCGCCTATAACTAAGAAGTCGTAAACCCTGAGCCCTTTAAAGCGCTGGCTTAATAGAGTCTAGGTGAAATCCCTATTTGCCTCCAAGTAAAGTTCCTCACTCAAATCCTTACGCCGGAAATCCAATTGTTGAGCACAATTCCTTGCGCCTGAATCTTCCTATTCTGGAATTCACCAATACCTCTTTCTCTAGTCTCTATCTTCTCTTTTCCTTGGTGTATTACCGGTGGAGAGTTAGTTCTCTTTAGCCCTCAAAGAAGCAAGCTTGGCTAGTGACGAGGAATCCCCTGGGTCTTCAAAGAAGTGCTGCAAAGGAATGCTTTAGCCGCCCTAACCTTTTCTTTGTTCCTAGCCTTTGACCTAGCTTTCCCTTTCTTTCTTATACCGTGAACCCTAGCTTACTTCCTAAAGTAAGATAACTAAGAGGAGAGGAAGCGGAACGTGAACTTGCCGCTTTTGAGATCGTGCACTCGCGCTTTCAGCTCTGTTTCATACGCTAATGTGTTCTTGTTCCGAGTCAAGCTCAGTTCAACTCGTCATATATAGGGCAAGTAGTTCTGGGGGCGGTACTCAGGGGCACGCTTTCAATAATTCCCTCTTTCTTGCAGCTTTGACTACTGAACTTATGAACAGAGGACAGAGCCTTAAGCCGCAGAGAGAACTCTTTGTTCCGTCTTTCGGGTTTTAGGGCGTAGGGAGTAGGCGAGTCAGTCTATAGAGCGAGTTAAAGTCGGAAACACGTTCAGCTCAAGTGTCTTAGGGCGCTAAGCTCTTGTCGCTAGTTCAGTTACGGGTGCCAGTATTCTTGGTCTCGTCGTAGAAAGTGTTTTTTTGCTGTCCGGTAGTCGTAGTCCAATTCTTCTTTCTCGGGCTTTTTTTTAAGATTTGAATCTGAAGGCTCGATGTAATTGAGGATTATCTCCAAGAGAATGTTTCTGTTCCCTTATCCGCGATTCCGGTTCTCGATCGAAGGCCGGGCTAAAAATCGTTTGTTTTAGTACACAAGACTCGCAACAAAAGGCTTATAGCCGAACTGAGACAGCAAGCGGATTAGAATAGATAGAGTTTCCTTGTTCTTGTTACGGTAGCTAGGAAGGTACGCTCTAAAGGAAATTCTGTAAGCGGATGCCAATGATAGAGCTAGGCCAATGCCCATGATAAAGACAAGGACAAATGCCAAGAAGGAAGGCTAAAATGAAACAAGCGACGGGATGCCACTAAACAAGCAAACTAAGCTAATACCAGTCTTGCTCCTCCATAGAAGTTCTTGGAATGCCTCTTTCTCACAAAAAGAGAGGCCTACGAGAGGAGACTTATTCAATAGAAGAGAAGCCTATTTCTGCCGACCCTACTTCACTTCCTTATAGTGCCTTGCCTACTGTCTTTGAATAATGCTGCATTCCAGGGCGTAAAAGAAAGCTTATTAGAGCATTGAATTGACCTCTAGTACCTGACTTATCATATGGCTTTAACAGGCTTTCTTACTAAAGACAATAGACATACAGACGACAAACTAAAGGAATAATGGACAGACTGAGCTAGACTACCAGAAATGGGGACTAAGCAAACCTATTTTGAATTTAAAATAAAAGAAGGAATTGGTAATCGCACATATGAGACTTCTTGCTCCTTCTTGCTTAACGTAAGGTTTGCTGCTACCTTCCCTTCCTTAAATGTTTCAGACAGTCATGCCAGCTTTCCTCTTAAACCTTCCACCAGACCTCAAATTGTACTTCGAGCCATCTCTGCTTTGCCCGCTACTAGACCCGTCCCTATTCTCTTGAGAAACAAATAAACCCTATTTTTTATTATTTGAAATAAACTCATTCTGCTTATCAGAACCAGCCTCTATAACGACTCCAACCCCTTCGTTTTGCACCACCACATCGGAATGCTTATCTCCTTCCTTTATATTAAAGTAAAAACATCTTGCATATCAGATAGTCCTACAGCCGAAGTAGCTCCTCCAGCAAATTCCATCAAGTTGAACTCTGACGACGCCTCCTTTTCTTTTTGCAAACTATATTCGGAAGATAAAGAGTTATTGTGGCCAGACCAACTATTGAAATGTAAAGGATTGAACTTAGTGAACGACTATATTCGTTACGTTCTGATATAAAGGACGGTATCAACACCTTTTGCATCTTTTCAAGGAAGGAAAGTGGCTTGATATTGGTTCAAATCCAATTCGTGAGAAGAGTCCAATCCCGAGCAGAGTTCATACGTGAAGTTTCATTGTTGAATGAAGGTGAGTTCAAGGGCTTCTTTGATCGGGAAATGCACGCACTTCTTTTGTTGTCGTTAAGGTCCCTTCCCCTGAGTTCAAGATGTCCCTTTCCGCTTCTCTTTCAGCAACTTTCAAAATTTCATTTCGCTCCTCTCCCGTAGGTCGAGACTTGAAGTACCTACTCCTAGTCCGAAAAGACTAGCAAACATGCTACCGTTAACCATGCTACCAGGCCTAGCTACCACAGAGAAAGTCAAGCCGGCTCTTCCTGCTCTCGTATCCGAGGAAAGCGAACTTCATTCCTAAGCGGTCCTAGTCTTTTCTTGGTGTGATCGTATCCGCGTACGAATCCTAATAATGGGAGTGATGGCATAGAAGGAGCTGCAATTGAATCAAAGAAGAAGTTGTTGTGCTAGAATCCACTGTTACAGAATAGGCTGCTATAGAATAGAATCAGCTCGGTCCTTTCTTCCTAGATGCCTTTCATAGCTATCCGATGATCCTGTAACTACCGCTGCCGAAGGGCTTTCCCAAGTTGACCCTCTGATCAACGTTTTCGCTTGAATGCGCCTTTCAGATCTGCTTCCTGAGCCATTTCCAAACGCCGACAAGGAGGAAGCGTAGCGGGAAGGTATGAGTGAATACCCGGTTACCCCGTCGCTTTATGGCTGACAGGAGTAGTGAAGGAAAGAGAGAAAGAGGTTGCTAGGAAGGAGGACACGGATGCCCAGAATCGGACAAAGAATGGGAGGAGATTCCTTTTTACAGAAGGGAGCGGTAATAATACTTTTCCGTCTCAACAGCGGATTGCGCATAGCCCAAGGAATAGGGAAAAGCAGAATGCTCACTTGCACCAACAAAGCAGGATCTGTTAACAGCCTGTCTTCCCTTTTCGCCTAGGTCTCTCTTCCTCAGAGATTGAATACGCGAAAGCAGAAGTTCAATCATTTCTCATTCACTTCAAGCCAAGTGCGAAGATTGATAGATATAAAGCAAGGTTAGTGGCAAGAGGATTCACACAAACCAAAGGAATATATTATGACGTGTAACTCTAAGAGGAGGTCGGCGTGAAGAAAGGCCTTCTTTTTCTTTCTCGACTTGCAGAGCATAGAATGTCGTATCCCAACATTTCCACAATAGGACCTTTCCTAGCCTTCTTCTTTCATCAGCTGTGAAAGAAGCTTTTGTTCACGAATCTTCTGTTCGCTTAAGACGAGAACAAGCAGGAGGGTAACAGGAAAAAAAAGAAGTGAGGTACGTAGTCGCTTTCCCGTCGCTCAATTTGACTATTGTTCTGACATCGGAAGATTTTCTATAAGATCAGTTCTCCGTCGCGGCTTTTGGTAAACACCCCTCAACCACTATTATTACTATACGAGATTCATTCTTTCTATTACTATACGCGGGGGTAATGGTCTCCAACCAAAGAGACTATTCATCCTTGGGTCCCCTTTCCTTCCTAAAATCAGCCTCCAGCAAGATATCGATATATGATGAAGACTCCAGTCGTCGGTTAAATCGAACCTAGGTTTCGGGGAGCTGGGCAGAAGGAAAAAGATGCCGTCTAGCTACCAAGCGGATCATAGTGACCGCAGCATCACGTGCGAGCTAAAAAGATCGTTTGCCCAAATGCCAAAAGCAAATGAACCAATTCACTTGAGTGAAAAGGAGGGCTTTTCCTCCTTTCATCTCAAGCTCCCGCATCAACCGCTTCAATCATTTAGGAGTAAATGCCTCCAGATAAAGGCTAGTGGGATCGACCCGGCTGAGGAGAAATGGCTATTACTGATGTTGTCACAAGTCTTTCTCAAGTTGGTTAAGCTGTAAACAAGGAAAAAGAAGAAGAAGAAGAAGCTGTGATGTTTGCAAGAGGAGGAGTTGTTACGGATTCGGAATAATAGGCTCCTCGCCTTGCCTTATAGTAGAAATTATTCCAAGAACGGATTCTTAAACATGTTGTTGATTTGATAAGATCCGCTGTTGATTTCAATAGCCAAGTCAAGCTTTCCAGCAGGCGAGACAGATGCCGATTCTACCTCTGCCAACTCACTCTTTATAGCAGGATTTTCTCCATGGCAGCTCGATTTCCACCTTCAAGCTCTAAGTCAAGAAGTCAATCCAGCAGTCCGAAAGTCAGAAGGTACGGTTTCATCATCCTAAGCTACCTCACCGCAAAAAGTCCAGTCTATGGGCCCTTAGCCCAAGGATAGAGACAGGGCTAATGCTTTGGTCATACTAGATTATGACCCGAGGCTTAGCGAACTACCTTTGACGTAACTCACTTTAGAGAGAGAAGGCCGCTCAAGCAGAATCCGAATCCTACTTTCGCTAAACAAGAGCTCTTTACTGCTAAGCTGATCACAACTTCACATTCAACAACAGCAAAAAGACGACTCTAGCCCGCTCGCTGAACGCTTTGAACATTCTCCTTTCTCGGGTTCCTAGCCCAAAGATTCTAGGGTTCGAGAGAGAATTCTTACTATAATAGAAGGAAGGGAAGAAGGTAATCCAATCAGTAGAATGCTGCTTTCCGTACTATCGGTTGTTCACATTCAAGCATGACAGAGTCGGCAAGGGGAATCAGAGAAAGGGCAGTTTAGTCAAAACAGGAACACGGGAGAATTTGTTCGCTTTCGTTGTACCCCGGATCTACTAGTCATCGCCTTTGAGCTGGGAAAAGCCTCAACGACCTGGAGTAGGCTATTCCTGATTCAGTAAAGTAAAGAAGCCTTGATCCCAAGACTACTTACCCACTCTTGCTAAAAAAAAAGGATTGGATTCTTCCTTTTATCCGGACTGACTCTAATCGTGATTTTTACTGTATTATGATACCGGGGAAATCACACAACATTTGTAGAGTTAGGCCTTTTATTCTGTTGTGCTTGGGCATGAGTAGACTGCTTTCCCTATCTGTATTCGGTACATTTTCTTGTCTAAGATAGAAGGTTTTCCCTCATCACCTGTCCCATTTGAAAGTTCTTTCAATAGTAAAAGATAAGGAAGAGGTTTAGGAAGTTTATTCAAGCAAGAAAGGGTCGATGTAATTGAGCTACGATAGGGCTATGATTCCCATCGAGAAAGAAAAGTTTACAGCTACCGGCACTGACTCGCTCACCACTACCTACTAGTAGTCTTTCCTCCAAGAGATAAAATAGAACGGCTTCTTCCTCCAACAACGGGGCTAATGCCGACTCTAAGACCTCTTATGCTTATGCCTACTCTGATCTTTCCTTTGCTTCTCTTGAGCCGAATGTGGTACTTCGTTCCTTCTATTCTATGGGTGTGCCATTTAACAAAGAAAGACGGACTCTCCTGCTTGAACGGATAGCTATTGCGAATCAAGCTTGAGAAAAGATAGGCTTTTTCCTTGTTCACTCTCCGTTCTTTCTGAAACAGAATAGAATGCCCCTACTAAAGCACCAACTGCAGTTATTCCCCCAAGAGCGGAAATAGCTTCGGTTATTTCTTCAACACAGAATCTCTCGGTCACCGACCCACCTGGGGATAAGAAAGAATGGAAAGAAGCAAAAACCGCACCAATCACAGCTTCTTCACCAAGACGCGTGAACAGCGCCTCTACGCCTTTCGCTCATTAAGTCTCAAAGAGAATGAAAGCGGTTGTGAACTCCTCCCTTAGCTCTGATTCCGCTAACACAGGGAATTTCTCTTCTAATAGCTTCTTCAATGGCTTGGTCGATCCTCTGCAAAGAAAGATCAAGAGTGGAGATGTGAGAAAAAGAGAGAGAATTCTGAGATCGGCCTAAGACGAATTCTTTTGTGGAACTCTTTGCTCCTACTATTTCTTTTATTAGTGAAAGCGGAATCAAAACTGTGCTTCAATCCCTACTTCCACCGAATCTCGTGCAGCAGGAACCATCCGACTTCTTTTTCATAGTGCACATTTGAAAGAGTGCCAATTGATGCAGAGAAGGAGCTGCATGCTTTCTTGTTCAAGAATCGGGATAGATCCCCTTGACCCCAGCCTCATCTGAGGGGGAAGGAGGTTCTTTAGTCAAAGAAGATGACATAGAATGAAAGCTGGGAGGGAGGTGACGATTCATTGAATAAGTAGTTCAGATAGCCACACAGACAGAACAGAATCGCTTGTGAAAGAAAAAGATTAAGGTGATCTTATACCTATATATTTCATATAAAAACCCCGACTGGTACCGCTCGTGCGGTATAGTATTCGTAGATAGGACTTTAACAACACCAATAGCAGGAACGAAAGACGCAACTACTAAAAGGGACCTATAACCCGCTTTCCATGCAACCTATTCTCGCCTAGGGAGTTCTTCTATGGACCCCCACACGAATCAAGGAGCCACACGTCAGATTCGAACTGACATAGGTGAATCGGATCAACACCTATCTTCCATCAAGAGGAGTGGCTTTGGTAACGCAGTTCAGGTAACAATGAAAACGAAAGCCCCCCTACATCTGCGGGTCGTTAAACCATACCAGCTACAAACTGAAAACGATACAAAAGAAAGAAGTTGGCCCTGCTTGCAAATGAAACCGAAAATTCCCGTCCATTTACTACCGCTTTTCCATTGGTGTATAACCTAAATAATGCGTTGACGATAGTCTGTTTTTTTATCAAAATCTTGAAGGAAACGTGCATGTTGAAGCTTGCTCGCGTCCTTTCCACAAACAGCTTCCCGAAGCTCTGTGATGGTATGGGGACGGGGAATATGATTGTTTTATTGCTTCAGGAAGTCTCTCATTTTTTGTTCAACACCTTTTCAAAAAATTGTGTTCTCATCAGGCTCCGGCGGATTCGCAGAGCTCGACGAGGACCCTTCTAAGAATTTCGATAGTAGTTCCATGAACAATCCTTTGCGGGATTGGATTCGTTTTATAGTGGAAATGCCATAAAGCGCGAACCAAGATCCATGATACGAAAACCAAAATCTGAATGAGGAAGAAAAAGTCATCTCCTTCTCTTGGCTCTAAAGTAAAGGGCCTCTCGGTCTCATTGAGCTTTCGGCTCTCATATGCTACTGGGTTACCTTCTTGTACTTGCACACCGCGGCATAGTCTGACGCATCCGTGTGTACTTCAAATGGCTTAGTGTGATCTGGCAAACTGTAATATGGGGTCATCAATCATTGCCTGCTTTAGGTCCTCAAAAGCTCTTTGACACTCTCCCAACAAACATAAGGCCAGTGCAGTGCCATGATCGGTCCGTCCGTCCTTCTTTAGTTTAGGAGATTTGTGAGTTGAGCAGCCCTCTTTCGAGTAACCTACGATGAATCTTCGGTAGGTAATAGTTCAAGAGCCCTAAAAAGCTCACTCACCTTGATCGCTTAGAGCTCCTCGATGGCTCTGATGCCCATCCTCATGCCCTAGAATAGGGTCTCCGTCTGTCCAAAGGAGCATTTCTCTTTCTTTACATAGAGGGCTAAAACGCGCCTTAATACCTTAAGTTCTCCGGAGATGGCTAACGTGGTCGTTTAACGAATGGCTATAGCCCACGATCAAAAACATACCACCAGTCGTCTAAGTACGGGTTGAATAGCTCATTGTTGAGGGTGCAGAATGTGGCAGGAGCATTGGGTGAGTCAAAATCCAAAGGCATAACTAAATCAAACGCACCGTACCTTGTTTGTCACACGCAGATCGTCTTTTGGCTCGTCTCCTTCCGCGATACGCACCTGGTAGTAGCCCAACCGTAGATCCTACTTCGATAAGTATCTAGCGTTCGGTCGAAGAAGTCTGTGAATCAAAGTGATACTTGTTCTTGATGGTTGGGTTACCTTGTTGAGCGCCCGATAATCAATGCACAAGGCTCCCGCTTCTTCTGGAAGAAAACAGGGGCTCCCCAACCTTTTCCCCAGCAATAAAGGGAAAAACAGCCTTGGAGGCTGGAATCTAAATTTCAATAGGCCTCAATGAGTTCCTGAAATTCTTTCCTGAGCTCAATCAATCCTTAACTATAACTAATGGGTGCTAGTTGGGGGTCCATCTGCAAACCTAGCCCCAGTCTATATAGTTGGGGGTTTAAGCTCCAGGCTCCAACTCGATCTTGTGGTAGACTGCCCTCCTAGGGGGCACTCGGCAACTCACTTTAAATGGGCATGATATTCATAATTTCTCAAGTACTTGCTGCACTTCCTGAGAAAGAAGTCGTCTTTGGTATTGGATCCGCTCTTCTGTTAGCATGAACATGAATTAGATTCTATTCGTCTTCTTTATTCTTAAGAGAACCCCACCCGAACCATTCTAAGACCACCAAGCCCTCTCGAATTAGTTCTACGATAGAAGCTTTCAACGTACACCCCGGGGACAAATCTTTCACTCACTGAGAAGTGAAACCGGTGACTATATCGTCCTGAAGACGGATGCGACGGGAAGAGTGGCATTTGGAAGTGTTGCTGACTTAACATTTAGGTTTCGGCATAACAAAGCTTGCACTGTCTTTTCGCACTTAGGCGCACAGCGTGCTATTGGTAATGATTCTACTACGGTGCCACAAATTCGCAAGCTGATCCTAAGTAACCGTTGTTGTTCATTGGATTCCGGAGGAACTACTTCGTTAGGATTGGGGAATTGCTGCGATTCTTCCTGAATAGCCTGGATTCTCCCGTCGAGAGTCACTTTGAAAGTCTTACCTAAACTCTTCCGACTGAATATGATAAAGCCTATAAAACAAGCAGCTACTATCATTTCTTCATTATAGATTAAGATCTTCTTCGAACTTGATGCACAAATAGATAAAATAGCAGCAAATAGCATCTTTCTAGCCTGCATATTCGTGGAACTCAATATCATTTAGAAAGCCTTATCTCTCTATCTTTCAGCAACTGAACGGGAAGTGGTTTAGGAAAGGACTTTTTTTAGTTGAAATCGGATTCGGATCCGGAAGCCCAGCGAGAAAGGCCCTGACCCTGCCAACCAAATCAAAAGAAAAAAGAGAACGAAAAGAGAAGAGAACTTCGTATTTTATTAACTCTCTAGGAGTCATGTTTAACCTTGAATACTATTAAAAAATTCTACAGCAATAGTCCCTCGGACTCGGAAAGTAATAACGAAAATGGCTAACCCAATAGCAGATTCCGCAGCTGCCACCGTTGGAACCAATAAAGCAAATGATTGACCCATCATATCATCCAAAGAAACAGAAAATACCAAAAAGTTCGAATTCACAGCTAATAACATTGATTCAATTGGCATTGACATAATAGGAATATTTCGTCTATTAAGGAGGATTCCCCGAATACCTGAAATAGAGATGATCATAGAAAATGTGAAATATTTGATAGGATCCGTTTCAGAACGTGGAATGTAAGAGAAATTCAAATGTTATAACTCCAGTACGATAACGAAAAAAGTCCTGTGTGTGGGCGTTATGGCAAAGAAAAGAACAAACAATAAAAAGAAAGCCTTTGAATCGATGACTTAAAAGCCACCGACATACTCAAGGGCTTGTATAAAGTAGGGACTTTGTATACCGATGGTCAACCCTCCCGGAAATTAAAAATCTTGGTTCATATTTGAATAAATCTGGAACAAATCGTCCAGCTTATTACAAATATGTTCCTTGACAGAGTCGACCGCCAAGTCTACCAAGCGATCTTCCATGTTATCGCGATTTAACCCTCAGAATCGTCCAACCCGAAAAGCAACTAGAAGGGCCACGGGCAGGATTAAGCCCAAACTTCAAATATATTGCGATACAAATAGGTCAAGTCCGTCCATATCAAAAAAAGTTTTTGTAGTTCCGCTTCTTGCTCTAAAAATGCAGAAAGACTTGTCGGAAATGGAAATCGCTGGGCCGGTTGGGTTTTCAACCAACAAAAGCATGGGGAAGAGACGACAAAAGATCAACCTAGACAAAGACCTATACACCATGTCACCATGTCAATAAGAAGGGCCTTATCTCGAATTATTCTTTGCTACGAGTCGAACACGTTCGCGAGGTGCAGATGAACGGCGTGGCGTCACCCTCTCTCCTACTCGTCGATCTACTTCGTGCATTAAGATGATTCATGGAGGCTCTTCATGCAATTTGTGAATGAGTTGATGCTGAATATCTCGACCATCGGGAGAGGTTATTTATATCACGACCGATAGGGGGAGTGGAACCAGCCCCTCTCTTAGCCCGCTTCCGTCCCTTGGCTCAGTCTCTTCGAACCTGGAGCATCTTCGAATTCCTTACCCACTCTCACTCTATTTCAGGATTAGACTTCCTGCCCTATAGTAGCCATTTCCTTATTCCTGGAGCCGACACACTTTCAATCAATTCTAAATTTCCTATTTTTTTTTTTTAATGTGTACCTAATGGTCAAGTCTGCCTAAACCCGGCCTTTTTTTATACAATTTGGCAATTCCATACTGTTTTCTGGATTCAGAATCAATCTCTTTTCTGATTGCACGGTCTAGTTTAGCCAGTTGAACAATCTGTTTAGCCACTGCAGGGTAGCTCGATCGTCATTCTATCTGACTTAGCCTCCTGCGACTCGTCAGGCAAGGAGTTGTACGTCCCCGGGCTTGCTTCCTTTCTTCCGTCCCATGGGACCACTCTTTGGTACTTAACCACTTCAAGTCTTGAACGCTTGAGGCAGCCTATCTAATTAGGGATCGTATCGTATAGGGAGTTGTTAAAACAGAAGATCTTTCACTTTCGGAAACTATTGAATATAAGAACTTCGTATTTGTATAACTCACAGCCTTACCTCGAAGAAGAATCTGGCTCGGCCGAGGGTCGAAGCGAGCGAGTTGGTTTGTGAGGGCATGTGCGAGCATGCCATTCATGAAAGTCTTACCTATAGAGTAGGGCCGGACTGGGACTGCTTTAAAGGACAGATTCCTCTTAGCCATCGGTCGACTTACTCTCAATCCTGCGCGAAACAGAAGTCCTATACCACGTCTGAAGACACAAATGCTCTCGTAGAATCTTTTACTTCAATAGTAGATATCAGGCCTTTCAGCAGCTTAGTTCACGAAAGAAGTCTCCTATTTCAATAAGAGACGTGTTTGGGCCCGCCTTGAAGACACCCAGGAACTACTAGCACAAGATCCAGTATTGGAAAACGTTCCATACCCATAAGGGTTCCAAGCTTCAACCCACTGCTCGAGCAACTTGCTTATATATATACTTTTCTTGTCTTGAAAGGGTTCTTTTTCAAATGAAAGAATTCATTATGACTGCGGTTCCGGAATGACAGATTAGACTTGCCCCACCCGGGCATAAGCAGGAAGAAGACTCTGTCGGATTTCAATACACAGAGAGAGTATATCTTGAAAAGCTTCTAAGAAAGCCAGCCAAATAGAATGGGGACTTGCTTAACAGCGAAAGAAGGAAATTTAGTTAGAACGGGCGCTGCTCTCTCGCACTTCCCAATCTACGTTCAAGCACACCACTTCCAGCTGAATTTGAATTCAAAAGGGGTCGCAGGCGGAACGGAAGAGACTGGCTGATTCGATCAAGTAGGGCTAACTCAATGGAATTCATAACCCTTTCAATCTTCTCCTTGATTTCCTTGGTCGGGCAGCAGTGTTCTCACTTCCAGGAAGAGCCACATCTGGGAGGAAAGCAGAATTCAATAAAAGCATGATAGCGGAATGGCTTAACGCTATGTTAAACTGGGTAAACCCGCGCAAACTCAAACTCTTTATGATTAGGGATGATAATCGCAATGGCGAGGGTCTGTTACCTACCATAAGTAGGGACTCACAGAAGACTGTAAACGGCTTTTCGAGGAAAGACAAAAGAAAGTGTGAACCTAAGCCAAGAGCCCACTTCAGATTCATAACATCTTCACCCTCTGAATCAGGAGATAGCTGCTCGTTCTCCCCAAGCACCTGTCTTGTCTCCTCAGGCGACACCGAGTCAAGGTCAATTGATACAGATTCGAATATAGATAAAGGAAGAATAACATTAAGCACTATTAGTCTCTACCTGTGAATCGGGGAAGCAAAGGTTATTCCACCTAGGAAAAGTCCATCCAAAAGGAAAATACATGACTGAAGCGAAGAAGTATAAGCTGGATCCTGCAAGAGTCTCCGAGGACTTAGTAAAAAAGCAAGTGAAAGAGCTAGGTCATTCAAAGGAGCAGCTGAAAAAGCCCTTTCTAGGAAGAAGGGTAGTAAAACCAGAATCAAGAGAGTAAGGATTGGGGTCTATTTCCCAGTAGCTTGAGTCGGGAAGCCTTTACTTAGGACTAGATGAATGACTCGTACGACATTCCTAGGAACCAGAATTTCTATATGAGATGTGGCTTGACCTATTAGTGCAGGTTACCCGATCTAATGAGAAAAGGTTCGAAACGCGCCGTGCGCTCTACCAGAATTGACTCCGTTAGACGGATGCCCGGTAAGGGGATTTCGAGACAAAAGAAAGGAAGATACTTGTGGAAATTAAAGCCGATAGCGTACCATTTTCAAGACCGCACCAAAGCGATAGCATTGAGGATACTTCCTGGAAGAAATAAATATTTAGCCAAGTGCGTCGGGAGAAAAGAAAGAGAGAATAAGCATCTTAAAGCTCTGATCGATCAGGTCCAGCGGATAAATGAAGGCCCATCCTTAAGCATGCAATAATTTATTATGCAGCTAATCACACCGGACAGGAATGGATTCTAAGTTTAAACTAGCTCAGGTCGTAGTCAGTTCAGCTTCTAGTACGAAATGCTCAAGCGCAAAGCGAAGAAGTCCATTCTTTAACCAGCCTGTATAGAGTAAGAAAGAGTTCTGGTGCCCTAGACTTATTTATTCATTTCCTGGTCTCAGTCGGTGGTGCTAATAAGTCCGTTTGGGAGCTAATCCCGCTATCAAGTCTAAGTAAGGATGGTTCTAGTAAGAGTTGGATCTATCCCTAGGGCAAAACTGCCGTTGGGTGAGAGTTTGAAGGAAGAGGGCTAAGAAAAGCGCCTAGTTTTTAAGTAATCCCACGATTTAGGCCAAAGTATGCTACGTTCTAAGCCTAGTGCTGGTCTATGAGTCTATCCCTCATAGCCTTCTTATATAACATAAGAATTTTTTCTGTATTCGTCCTACTTCCCATGTTTCCACTTTTTTCTATTCTTAGCAACGGCGTACCGTGCGTGAGGAATATTCTTGCGATCCACGATTATACAACGGGAATCCTTTTGTGCGACCGCTTGGCTACGCACTCGCCCGCAGTATTCAGGGATCAAAGACCAAGGGGGATGCCAACTCCCACCCGCATCAGCGGACCTACCTTCGGGAGAAAATGGCATTATCGGGCGCTCATCGGATTCAAGAAGGGTCCTGGAACTGAGTCCCTATAAGCGATAGGTGAGGCCTTTTACTCCTGCAGGTTGGAACTACTTAGCCTAGAAAGAAAAGTTTATCCTTCTATTCACGAGAGTACTTCGCAGGGAAACTAGATGAGTAAGACTCTTTATTGAAACCAATCCCATGAGCATGTAACTAGATGTGTGGGGGTACAGTGAGGGTCGGAATTCCCCGTGGTAGAACTGTCCTAAGGCTGTAGGTAGAGCCAGAAAGCTAGTACCAAAATGAGACGGCCGGAGGAAAGCCGAGTGCCGGGGAAGCGCTTCGAAAGGCCCCTTTCTGTGTAATCAACAGGGCCATAGAAGAGATATCTTCAAAGTAGAGCTTCTAGTTTATCCCACGCTAGTTCTTCTGTTGGTAAGGACTACCCAGTTCTGGGGGCATGGAAACAAGCCTCCTCGACTCAAGCATTGGATTAGTTTCACAGGCGATTCAGAATATCCTCGGGGTTGGTAAAGAGAATTGGATTGTAGAACCGGGAAGATTGAAAAAACTGTGGTAGAAGCTACGAGAATGGCCATGAGCACCTCTTGCTCCAGCCGTGAGCGAAGGGCTTGTTCTCTTTTCGACGGTAACGATTAATTTAATAAGAGAAGAGAGATGGGGGGAAGAAGGAATTGAGAGAGGTGCGTCGAGAAGTTCCATACCTTCTTGATCGAGTAAATTGCCTTGCCTGTACTTCACTTTTTCGAGATTGGCTTAGTGTTCAGTGTACATTAGCTTAGTACAAGATCTAAAAGAAAAGTGCTGACTTTATGATTCAAGTAAGTTAGTTGATCGAGGAACCTCCGCCCAAAGGTGCTTTATGAAAGCCGGTCACCGGTTGGCTAAGAACTCTATCTTACTATTGAGGAAAGCAAGAAAAAGTAGGGGAAAAGAATTGATTATGAACCGATTCAGAAAGCAAGTCATCGATGAAATAAGAGAAGAAGGGCAGAGCTCTGGAAGAGTATCTGGCCCGTGGCTCTTGTACGTGTAGGCACAGGCTCTGTAAAGACCTCTCCAGTGGGCTAAACGCGCCTCCAACGCTCTTTCAGAGCCTCTCTCGTAGTATGGGAATAGGCTCTACAACTCTACCAGGATTCGGTCTCGCTTTCAATTTATTTGTCGTTTCAAGTACCAGGTTGTTTAGTCAAATTGGAAATCCAAATCTAAACACAAGGACATTCAAATCATTATCTGATTATATTCTTTCTATGAGTCATTCTTGACAATGTTCATTGCTCAACACCGGCCTTGCGGGACTCGTTTGGACTAGTCTAAAAAGAATGGAATTGGATCAAATCCAGGAAGAGGGGTGCCATTGATCCTTGGTACGACGAAGCTTTTCTCTTCTTGATTGACGAGAGAGTGACTTGTTAACGATTTGCTGTAGTTTACCCTTAAACCTTTTTTCTTGGAAAATGGCTCAAAGTGGGAGGAGCGCTTGGGTATGCAAGAAGGGCGGATGGTTATATTGAATCTTGCCAGTAATTGTCTTCAGGAAGCAAGCAACCTTCAGTAATTGGCTGGCTAAAAAGGTAGGTATGCCGGGATTGGAGGAGCTGTTTTCTTCGAAGATTTTGGGTGAAGTTGGCGAGGAAGATCGCCCTCAAGCCCTTGGAGAAAGCTGATAATTGTCTGCTTCCCCGAGGAAGCAAGCAACCTACTAATCAGATACCTACTCACTAGCATTCTTCCTTCCTTTCGTTTAGTCACTACCAGGGCGGGTCGGGTACTTTCACTTGCAACACAAGGATCTAGTGCGGACATCAGAAAGAAACTGCCGGCAAAACACGAATACGTGGCTGGGTCTTTCGCTTCCTCCCGTAGCGGTTAGAGATCTCTGCCTTTATCATCCCTAGTTGTCCCCGCTCCTTGGCTTCATAGCTGTGAAATACCGCATCAAAGGTTTTTTGTCGGTCCGCCCATTCTATTCTTGTCTTCGAAGTCAGTGGATAGTACTGCTTGGCTTTCATTCATGCTATTCTCGCTCTTACTCCCATTCCGCCCTTCCTTCGGCTTCATTTTTCCACCTACTAGGGGGCCGGGTCACTATAGATTCTTAGAAAAGGTTTGGAACCCTGGCATCCTCCACTTAATGCCGATACTCTAGACAGACCCGTGGCACTAGTGATAGCCTGATCGGCGCATTCACTAAGGAAGTCAATCACAATGGAAAGAAGTGGTAGATGTGCAGTTTTCCTCTTCCGCAGAAGAAGGACTTATGCGGAACATTGATACAAGAAAGGGGAGCGGTGCAACTCGTACGCTTAAACGAATGCTTGTGATTCAGGATCCACGAATGGCTCTGATCAAGGCCGGACGAAACCTCCCATCCAGTGGTTTATCTCTCTACATGCCCATGTCTTCTCGGATTTGCCCCCGCTGCTCTCATCGCTATAGCCCAGCCCAGTCAAACATTCTCTACATGTATGATTAGCTACTCGCTACGCATACCTTACAGGCCGATAGCTAGTAGCCTCGACAGATAAGGATTCAGTTACTGGTTTAGGTTCATATCAAAATATAGATGAGGATGAAGTTGGTAGAGTGAAAGCTGCAGGCAGATAGGAGCATGGACGGCATACCTTCCAGTTAACTAGCCTAGCTTGTTTCAGATTCTCTAGTTGCATAGTCAGTGTCAACAAAGTCCATTCGATTAAGTGTCTTTCCTGCTTCACTTCTGCTGCCTTAGGTGCCTCAGCTCTACCTTTGCTTCCAGCGCTTATGCCTTTGTTTCTGTCTCGCTCTTGCCTATGCCTTAGCTACCGGTACTCCAGGTGTTTATGGGTAAACCAAAGAAAATAGAACGGCTTAAAAGACATACGCCTGCGCTTTGCCTTTAATGGCTTTTGGATGGCTCTTGCCTCTTTCCCCCTACCGATCTATAACCTCGTATAGTACTGTCTTTCTCGCAGCGTGCTTTTCTACAGGAAGCATCCCAACCAGCAGCTTTTTAAGGAGTTCCGGTGCCAATTTTATACCCTTTAACATAACATAAAAAGGCGCTTTTTGCCCTTCCGGTCTACTGATTATAGATGAATGTTACACCCGTCCACGGGCTTTGGCTCTTAAGTGATGACAAGGATGCTGGGTCCACTGTTGACTCGAATGCTGGTGAGTCAACAGGTTCTGGTTCAAATGCATCTGGCAACTAGCCACCTTTCCTGCTGCTCCTGTTACCACCTCTCGTTATACTGCTATTGAGAGTGCTGGTTCCAGATCAACAGATTCAACTGCAATTGCTGCTGACTTTGTCTTTGCTACTGATGCTGGGGATCCCGCTACTCAATCTGTAATGGGATCTCCAGCTCTCCGTTGCTTCGGTCACTCTATATGATTGGAAAATCAGCTGCGTAGCACTGGGTATCGCCCTAGAACTTGAAGGGATACGGGGCGAAATTCTCCTGCTTTCACTGCATCTGCCTTAGATGTTAGAGTCTCTGTCCCAACCTGTGCCTCCAAGCTGTCTACCCAATGCCTTAATATACGAGGAAAGTTTCTGCGCAGAGCGTCAGAGCCGATGAACTAAGTGGATTACCCTGACTACACTACATGAAACTAAGAACCGCAGGAAAATCATGATCGGGATTGCAGACCCAAAGCTATGGAATTTTATGGCGCGGGTCTTTTGTCGAAATGGGAATGGCCTTACTCTTTCTTTTGATTTATTTATTATTTATCGTTAACGGTGGATAAATTCAGTAGAGTATGCCCGGCCCGAATCAGCATATTTTGTTTTACGCCCTCCCTAGGCTGGGGAAGAATAGCAGAGCAAGTACAAGTATTAGTAGCATAGCAAAAATGCGTTCCTTTTCATTAATATGTTTGCTCGCGATAAAAGGGCCCGAGTAGAAGCCCAAGGTCGAAGAAAAGCCCAAGAGGA